>JAAQRG010001028.1:0-10602 GCA_011634625.1 Babylonia areolata | reverse complement strand
GCAGCTGTTTCTGAATGACAAAGCCTTCCCATATTTATGATTATTGATTTTATGAAGTATGAACTGGAACTAGTGGAAGCACATAGAATTAACAACCAGTCTGGTGTGTGTACTGATATCGTGGCGCTGGAAATGTGATTCCTTTGCCTTTGGCTGGTAGGCCACAATTAATGCACATGTATGTATTGTATATTAACCCCCCACACCCTCATCCTCCCCCCCCCCTCAACCCCCCCACACCCCCTCCCCCAACCCAAACAAAAAGGAAACAAAAAAACATGTATCTGTTACTAGCAGTGTGCATACACATGCGCGCACACATGCACACATATATATAATGCAAGGTAAAGCCTGGAACTGCAGGCACTGCTTCCATTAAAATAGTTTCAAGGGGTGTAAATCCTCAGATGAGGACAAGCAGAAAATGCATGGAAAAAAAGAACGACAGAAAATTATCATTTGCTTTCACGTACACTCATCTCTTGGTGCTTCACAGTTCATTTAATTATAAAGCTGTGTCATTAATAGTTGGTTGTAGAGTGAATGGCTGAGCAGAAGTTTGTGTGTGTGTGTATATATATATATATATAAAATAATATATATATATATAATATCAGCTGTGCCAGCCGTGGCCCCTTGGAGGTGACAGAGGATTGAAGGGGATGCCTGAGGTAGAGTTGTCAGGCGGTGATGGAGGGTGGTGGGTCGCTGGGTGTTCCTTTCCTCCCAGCAACCTTGTCCTCTGCCTGTCACTTGTGGAACCAACGGCCCTGAGGCACAAAGCAACCATGCCATGGCATGGCAATGGCTTCTTCTTTTGGGACTCCTTGCTCCAGCAGTTTAGAAAGAAGAGAAATGGATGCGCCTAGCTTGTGTGAGAAATGGGCATAGTTTATGTGGGATGTTCAGTTCCTGAAAACTTAAACATCATGAAGAAAGATATATTTTGAAAGATGTGTATATTGTAATGAAATATTGTAATGAGATAAGGGTCAAATGGAAAAAAAGAATCATCAGTTACAAAATGAAATGAAAGTGTTGAATGAGATCTTCAGATGATGAATTTGTTTATTGTGTTATTTCTTCTTTTTTTCTTTTTCTTTTTTCCTTTTAATAAGTGTGTACTATATATATATGTGCATGTATTTATATATACACGTATAATATTATTATACAGATAGTAGTACAGCACTGGGGAGTGTTAGTGTGCTTGACTCCACATCCACATCCACACACACACAAACACACAAACACACACACACACACACACACACACACACACACACACACACACACATATATATATATATATATATATATATATACCCCCACACACATAAACAACAACAACAACAACAACAACAACAACAACACACATGGGGGAAATGACATGCAGACAGAAAAGGAAGAAAAAAAAAGAAGAAAAAGGAAAAAGACATGTCAGAAGTTAGAAACCAAAGGGTGAAAAAGAAGTTGTCCGGTGTCCCAACACTCAGTTCTCAGGCAAACAGTCCCTTGTCACAGTGTTGAACTTTCCATACATACATGTTTCACTTTAGTTGTATTCCGGTGAGGTGGTTGGGGGAGGGGGGGGGGGGCAAGGTGGGGGTAAAGGGGGTGATGGCTGAATCCTCATGACATCACTGTGTTACAATCAGGATGACTGGCGTTCCCTCAAGGTTGCTCATGTTGGCGTCATAGCTGACCCACTTTTCAGTGTCAGCCCCTCAGACAGTCTGGCTGTGTACAGTACGTGCCAGACGTGTGCATGCATGCATTTAAGTAAAGAGTCTGCATAGGAACACGCACACACTCGCAGCAAGTTTATTGTCATCTGTTCATGTCAAAAGAGAATATACATTAGCCATAAAAATGTTTGTAGGAAATTTTCACCTTGTATTATTGTTTGTTTTGTTGTTATTGTTGTTGTTATTTTTTGATTAAATAGGTAAGTTGAAATTTTTATTGTGGAAAACTGCAAGTTTTCAGAATTGTGTTTTTACATAGTATTGTTAGTTAGACAGCTTCTCCCTTCCCCCCTCTCTCTCTCTCTCTCTCTCGTAAACTTCCAAGTAATGATTTGTTATGATTTGTATCGGAATAAACAAAATACAGTTCTGTGTCCATGCTTTTATTGCGGTCAAGAGAAGCAACAGTTGGTCTCTTCCAATGCCAGAAAACCAGTAGTACTGATTTGGGGTCACTACAAACATACAGTTTTCACAGCAGGAACAGATACTTGAAATGAGCAGCGTGGGAACATTTGCCGTCTTTTTAATGCTGGTAATATGCCATGAAGCGCACCTCAAAGTGCAGAGTTGTCTTTGGAGTATTTGTGGAACGGTGTATGCCTTGTTGCGCCGGTTCCTTGCCAGGCCAGGTAAACTGGTACAGCAGGCAGTGGGCCAAGTCTGGGTCATGGGGCAATCCACGATCTGTGTTGAGAACCACCCCCAGCATTGTTGGCATTCCCTCCTGGCATGCTTCCTCCACACTCCTTCCTGGCCGCTGCATGTGTGAGCACTGGGGCTGGAGTGGAAGGGCATTGCTTACAGCTCACGATCCAGGTGCCTTGTGTATCTATGGATGCATCAGTTCACAGCTATGTGGACGCCAAGTGAATAAACTGCAGGTTCATAGGAAGAGGTTTTGGATAATTGTGGGTGGAGGTGTGTCTGTTTTGACTGACAAGATGCATGGTTGTTTGCATGGGTTGAAGTAAATAATGAGAGCACAGTATACATGTATGTATGTATGTATAGATATATAGATATAATATGTGTGTGTGTGTGTGTGTGTGTGAATTATGATATATTGTAGGTGTGAATAGGGGCTATGATAAAAAAGTAATGTGACACACACACACACACACACACACACACACATACACACACACACAGAGATAATATACTAATACTGGTTTGGTAATATATAGGAACACATACTCAAATACTCATGCGCAGCACTTACGCTTTTCACACACACACACACACACACACACACACACAGACAAACGCACACACACAAACGCACATGCACGCATGCGTGCGGGCTTGCACACACACACACACACACACACACACACACACACACACACACACACACACACACACACACACACACACACACACACACCACCCTTCGGGCCTCCCCCCCCACCCCCTCCCCCACAACTGCCCTCCAACCTGACTTTGGGGAAAACCGTGAATGCTTCCTGCCCCCACATTGGAAGGTGTACGTGTGTGGTAAACAGTATTGTGGACACATACATAATTGTGTATTTATATATACATGTATACAATTACATGCTTATCCTAATTCCAGTTTCTTTAATCCCTTGCTGGAACTGGCACAACAATCATTGAAGCATGTGTGTGTTTGTGTTGGTACATGACCATGCACACACTGTGTGGATTCAGGGGCGACAGTACTCACAGGTGTGTGGCTCTGTTCGTTTTTGTTTGTTTGTTTGTTTGTTGTTTTTTTTGGTTTTTTTTGTTTGATTGATTTATTTGATTAGTCACTTGATTTGTATTGTTTTTATTTTACTACATGATTATGTAGAGTGATACATTTCAGTTCAGATTGTTTGGTCATATAATATATATGGAGTGATGGCCTAGAGGTAACTCGTCCACCTAGGAAGTGAGAGAATCTGAGCGTGCTGGTTCGAATCATGGCTCAGCCGCCGATATTTTCTCCCCCTCCACTAGACCTTGAGTGGTGGTCTGGACGCTAGTCATTCGGATGAGACGATAAACTGAGTTCCCGTGTGCAGCATGCACTGAGCGCACATAAAAGAACCCACGGCAACAAAAGGATTGTTCCTGGCAAAATTCTGTAGAAAAATCCTGGGGAGAGCAGCCCGAATTTCACACAGAAAAATCTGTTGTGATAAAAAGAAATACAAAAATATATATATGCTGCTCCAGTCATTCATCTCTGCACACCATATCTGTTTTGTTGTGATAAAAAGAAATACAAAAATATATATATGCTGCTCCAGTCATTCATCTCTGCACACCATATCTGTTTAGTCAGTCTCTATCCCTTAATAATATGCACACGTGTGTGTGTCAGAAGGTGTGGACCAGTGCCCTGTATGTGAGTGGGTGGGTGCTGAAGATAGCAGTACAATGTGTCCCTCCTGGCCAGGTAGTCTGGTGGCAGGCATGTGAGGAATGCACTGTGTCTTGTCCACTGTCCCCTGTCCACACCCCACCCCGCCCACATCCCCTCAGTACACCCCACCCGTTCTCTTTCTCTCCCCCTCCCAAGACTGTATGTCTTTCCCATCTCCCCTCCCTTCCCTTCCCTCCCCTCCCAGCGGTCACTGTCAAGCTTCCTGGCTGCCTCTCTTTCACCTGTGGTGGACACAAGTGTGTGTAGATGATGGAGGATGTCCGGTCCCGTGACCCAGGTGGTTGTTGGGTTACCAGAGGCTGTAGTGTAGACATGAAGTATTGGTGTGTTAGCAGGCTTCTCGCATCACCTGTGATGATGATGAAAAGCAGATTGTCTGGATGTTGTTTTATTTTATTTTATTTTATTTTATTTTTTTAATCACGTAACAGGAGTTACCAGTTAGTCAAGCATGTTCCCAGGAAGGAGAGAGGGTGGGTTGTGTGGAAAAGGTGGGTGTGGTGGGGGGTGGGGGGGGGAAGTAAAGGGGAGTGGAGTTTTTTAAAACAAGATACGTGCACACATATCAAGTTTCTGTTGTTGAGAATGGGAAGAGGGGAAGGAAAGTGTATAAATGTGTATCCGTGTCTGTGAACAAGATGTGGAGAGTTACATTTGACCGACCTGTCACAAAGCGGACATTTACACGTTAAACATTTTGGGTGCACATTTTTCATACACACTCAGCAGCCTTCAGAATGATCGGTCTCTCTCACACTCACATGCGCACACGAATAGACATGGGCGTGCGCGCACACGCACGCACACACGCTCACACACACAACACACACACAACACACACACAAACAAACACACACACACACACACACACACACACACACACACACCACACACACACAACACACACACACACACACACACACACACACACACACACACACACCACACACACACACACAACACACACACACACACACACAACACACACACACACACACAAACACCACACACACACAAACACCACACACACCACACACCACACACACTTTAAGAGTCACCGTCTGCAATGCATCTGACGCAGATCAACGTTAATCACAAACACAGGCCGGGTCACAATGACATGTGAATAATCTTAATTTACTTGATTCTTGGTCTGGCAATTTCACAAATGAGTTCACTGGCAATTGGCATCGTGATAATTTTTATTTCATAATGATATTATTATAATTGACAATTAAAATAACTTTTGAAAACTGAAAACTTTGTGTTTTGACAGGTGCATGCATGTATGTATACATCATACGTTTTTGGGTGCACATTATTCATACACACGTGGCCTTCAAAATGCTCAGTCTCTCATACTGAATTGATTTTCCCCCCCAGGAACAGGGGACACAGGCAGTT
This sequence comes from Babylonia areolata, assembly GCA_011634625.1. NCBI lineage: Eukaryota > Metazoa > Mollusca > Gastropoda > Neogastropoda > Buccinidae > Babylonia > Babylonia areolata. Next base: position 5,055 of record JAAQRG010001028.1, on the reverse strand, counting down.
AGCATATGAATGTGAAATTATCATCTCCATGGATGAATTACTGTTTTGAATCATTTATATCCACATTGTTTTCATTCAGACCATAGGTAAGACCAAGTGGAAAGTGCATGACTGCTCCATCAGTCTGTGTGTTCTTTGGAGGTGAACAGGACTGAATGAGTGAATGAAGGATGTTAATTTTGAAAGTAAAAAGCTAACATTGTTATCCAGCCAGAAAGGACAAAAGGGGGAGGGAATCAATACGGGGAAACTTGAACAGACACCAGACTTCAAGACATTCTTTGGACTTCTTCTGAGGATAGGGTGGGGGTGGGGGAGATGAGGGGGGAGTGAGATGATGGGAAATGGTCTTCGTCTCTCCGAGCCCCCAGCCCCCCACCCCCCTCCCCATCCCTTCGTTTCTTCCCCATATCTCTTGTGTGTCTTTTTTTTTTTTCCTTTCTTTTTTCTTTCCCCCCAGCTCTGTCCTTTCTTCGCTGCCTTCAATCCCTGAGGGCGCCCATCTCTGCTGCTTGTTTTCCTGGTTTCCAGAGAGAAAGAGAGAAGAGTTTTAATCTCACAAAGGTTTGGCGAGCAAGGGGGAAGAGGGGGGGGGGAGAGGGAGTGAGGAATTGGGTTGCATAATGACATTGATGTGGAAAGGACTGGCGATGACTGGCTGGAGTGAGGTGGGGGGGTTGGGGAGCGGAGGGGTGGTGGGTGTAGGGGGAGGGGGTATGGTTTGGAGGTGGGGCGGAGGGGGGTGGCGTTTTGTGTGGTGTCTCGGCAAGAAAGCACACACGGTACTCCCCACTCCCCCAGCACAACGTGAGTGAGTGTCATCTTGATGTCTGATGATTGCTCTGCACAGCGTGTGGTGCTCTCTCTCTCTCTCTCTCTCTCTCTTTGTGTGTGTGTGTCTGTGTGATGTGAGGGTGTGTATGGGGGAGGGGTGTGTGTGGAGAGTAGATGTGTGTGTGAGCGCGCGCGCGCGGATGGGACGAGAGAGGGGTGGCTGCTGGGCTATTGAAATGCATGGTGGTGCTCAGATTGATTAGTCTTGAGGGGGTTGAAAGGGGGTTGTGTGTCTAAACCTCAGCCACCCCTCCACCCCCTTCCTCCTCCGCCCCCGCCCCTCCGTCCCCTCTCTCTCACCCTAGTTCTTTCTCTCCCAACTCTACTCCCTCTCTCTCTACCCCCTCCCTGTGTCTGTGGCATAAGCGTTGCCGTGCTACTGCTTTTGTTGTCTCCCAGGTGTCACACACAGACACGCACACACACACATACACGCGCGAGCGTGTGTCCCTTGTGTGAGTGTGTGTGTGTGTGCGTGCGCGCGCGCGCCAGACAACTTTTGTGTAAACGTCTTGTCTTCCACGTGCGTTATCTATTGCTGTGTGAGTGTGTGTGTGTGTGTCCTCTCTCTCCCTCCTTCTCCCCCCCCCCCTCCAGACCCCCCTCCATCCTCTCACGCTTGCTGTCTGTCGTCTGAAAAGCCATCCTCATCCCCATGGTGTCTGTGACCCAGAAGTGTTGAAGATGGATCGATGTCTCAAAGGCACTTGCACTTTTGTGTGTATAACAAATACGCACACACACGCACATATTTAAGAAAATAAAACTAGCATAATTTTGTTGAGCAAAAAAACCACGCTTCCTTCGCAACTTCATGAAACGTTTCCATTGACAGAACCAGTTTCGCAGCCACCCACTTTCTCCAGCTCCCTTCAAAGTCTGATCGTATCTCTGTCTCTCTGTTCCTCACACTTACCCCCTTCCTCCCCGCCGATCCTCCCTTCCCCCCTCCCCCCCCCCCCACACACACCCTCATAATGTCTAATTGTTTACGTCATCGGTCGCGTCATGTTCTGCTCACAAAAGAGTCGCTGGTGCGCTGTCATTAATTGTCGCCATTTTGGCTTTCCGTCGTACGTAAGAGGCAGTTCGTTCGACTCGACTGTGACGACACGGACAAGGCAGCAGCCAGTGCTGCACGCAGCTTTACGCAAGCAAGCTAAATGGGGCGCCTGTCTGCTTAGATCTATTCTTACTGGCGAGAGGTTTCCCTTCGGCGGCTCCTGAAATAGAGTCAAGAGTGTACAACTCGTGTGTATGTGTGTGTGTGTGTGTGTGTGTGTTGTAAAGGCTGTTTGACGCACCAGTAGATATTTGGAGGAGATTGGAACAGTTGGGGTTATTTGGAGTGAAAGAAGAAAGAAAAAGAAAAGGATATCTTGCATGGGCTCTTTTCCCCACCACCTGTGTTATGACGACTGTGTTGTTATTGTTGTTGTTTAGTGCTGGCAGCACAGCACGGACTGCTGTCGGGTTGTTTAAAGTCACGCCTCTGCATATGAGTGTGTGTGTACACATGTCTGCAGTCATGCATGTGAGCCTGGCTCTGTACATGTAAACAGACCCTTGAAATGGAACATACATGCATTAGGCCTATGCATAACTGCCTGCTATTCATCATACCCCGACTTCACCCTCACTTTGCATGATCTGCATAATGTGCACAAATATGCACTCACACACACACACACACACACACACACACACACACACATGAGGGACAGATGGAAAAGCCTGATTGATGACTGACAGTGATAGCCCTGTAATGTATAGCGGCATTGATGCAGGCTCCATCCGTCTGCTGCTGTCTAGTCTGCATGCAGATTTGCCAGCAAGCAGGTAGAGGAGCAAACAAACGAACAAAGTTATTGTCTGCGTTAAGAGGGTGAAGGAATAACCACAATGTGCTTGTTTACATCTAGCCATTCCAGAACAGAAACAAAATGAAAGCCAAAAAAATTCACATCGTTACGGAAATGACATGGGCAGGCACAAACCATAAATACAAGTATTTATGTACAGTGCAGTGGTGACACGAATAAAGAGTTGTCAGGAGGAGAGGTGTGGTGGAGAGGAGAAAGAAAGTGAGGGAGGGGGAGGGGGAAGAGTGAAAATGGTGGTGGGACTGAGAGGCAGAGTGAGGAGGGGTGTGGAGGGGCCCAGGGCATGGTGAGATGGAGATGTTTTCAGTCACTGATTTTTTGTTGTTGTTGTTGTTGTTTTAGGAAGGTGGTAGAATGGTTAAGACGCTCAGCTGCCAACACGAAGAGTCCTTGAGGGTAATCCCGCTCTCGCCCTTTCTCCCAAGTTTGACTGGACAATCAAACTGAGTGTCTTGTCTTTTGGATGAGAAGATAAACCAAGATCCTGTGTGCAGCATGCACTTGGTGCACTGATAAAGAACCCATGTTAATGAGAGTGTTGTCCTCTGGCAAAATTATGGCAAAAGTTCCACTCTGATAAGTACACAAAGATATATGTGTATATATATAAGCATGCACTGAAGGCTCGGGTTATGCTGCTGTCAGGCATCTGCCTAGCAGATTTGGTGTAGCTTATATGGATTTATCAGAATGGAGTGACACCTGTTTGAGAAACTGAAACTGGTTTTTCTCTTTGTGTCTCTGTCTCTCCTTCCTTTCTCTGTATCAGTATATGGAGTGATGGCCTAGAGGTAACGCGTTCACGTAGGAAGCCAGAGAATCTGAGCGCACTGGTTCGAGGTATGGTACAGTCGCCAGTATTTTCTCCCTCTCCACTAGACCTTGAGCGGTGGTCGGGACGCGAGTCATTCAGATGAGACGATAAACAGAGGTTCCATGTGCAGCATGCGCTTAGCGCGTATAAAAGAACCCTCGGCAACAAAAGGGTTGTCCCAGGTAAAATTCTGTAGAAAAATCCACTCTGATAGGAAAAACTAATAAAACTGCGCACAGGAAAAAGTAAAAAAAAGAAAAAAAAAAAAAAATAGGGTGGCGCTCTCAGTGTAGTGATGTGCTCTCCCTGGGGAGAGCAGCCCGAATTTCACACAGAGAAATCTGTTGGACAAAAAAAAATATATATATACATATATATATATAGATATACATACATACAAATTTAGACAAATACAAATATACCTGTCTGTCTGTGTGTGTGTGTGTGCTGTAGGGTACCTTTCTTTTGTCCAAGCTGCCTGTGCTGTGGTCTCTCTCTGCTTCTTTCTTACTCTCCTTCCATATGATTCTGTCAGTCTTCATGGTTTCTTCTGCTCCGCTCCTCCCACCCACCCACCCTCTCTTGCTCTCTCTCACTCACTCTCTTTTTATGTGTTCTCCGCTGTTCCCCTCTCTCTCTTCTGTGGCCCCCAGTGTTACCTTTTTCTGTTCCATTTATAAATATAGCTCCCACGTTATGACTGGGAGCATATTTGACAGTACATGTTGCATTGATAAGAATTAAGATACAGCTGTATGAAACGAAATCAAAGATACATCCTGTCTGGAAATTGGAAACCAACAATACACACACTTCACCCACGTCATCCTCCGCATGCACACACACACACACACACACGTTTCTTCCATGCTCGTAACAGAAAATTATAGAATGCTTTAATTGGTTATTTATTTATGTGTTTTGATGTTAAGAATTGCATTCTGTTCCGTGTTGGACTGTAGTGTGTCCTTTAGTTCACCTTTCTCATGAAGTTCATGCTCTTTGGTCCTCCCAGCTTTGCCTGTCTGGTGCCGTGCGCGCGCACACACACACACACACACACACACACACATATAAATATCCTGTTCATGTTAGGATCCATCCAGAAAGAGGTCAGTGTATTGTTATAGATCTGTCTATCAGCACTGCTTCCTGCTTGTGATGTGGGAGTGGGTTGTGGCATTCCTGGCAGATAGTAGTTTGATGGGATGATCGATCAGTGACAGAAATAAATGTAGAGCTGTAAAAGAGCTTTTCTTTTCTTTTTTTTTTTTTTTTTTTTTTTTTTAAATCTCATTCTTGGTGCCAGAAATGGGTTTGTGAGGCAGACGGCGGACAGGAATGAATAAAGAGAGGTTGGGTGCAGCTAAAAATGTTGATTGAAAAGTCTGGGACTGGCTGACATCAATACGTGTACCTGGTGCTTCTACCCGTTTCTAATTCAGTTGTTTCACTGAGGTGATTTAAAAATAAGGGTTTTCATTCAGGTTTTAGTTGTTTCACAGTGGTGATTTAAAAATAAGG
>JAAQRG010001026.1:0-10593 GCA_011634625.1 Babylonia areolata | reverse complement strand
GCACACAGAGTGGGTAGACAATGCCCGTAAACACACGCGCTCACGCTCAGTCGCAAGGTTCCCGAAAATAAAGAGCTGGTGTAGGATGGAAAATGAGGTACAGATGGAAGCAGGCAGTAGGAACGATATAGATGAGCTGGCATCTTCGACTGACACAAACAAAGGATACACACACACACACACACACACACACACACACACACACACACACACACACACACACACACACACACACATATATATATATATATATAGAATCGTGCATGTTTCTGTATTTGAACCACATTTTAAATGTATCCCCGGTCCCTCCCTCTTCTGGAGAAAGTAGTATATTATTCTGTGTTCTAATCTAACACTGATCCACACACTTGTGTACAAGTACGTATATATTGTGTGAGTATGGTGATAATCATCTCAAGAGTTGTCTTAAAACCAGCACGTGCAGGGTACCAGACACGGTCCTTGGGGCGGGGCCAGAGAAAAGGGAGGCTGATTCACAGGGGACCGAAAGGAATTCTCAAAAAAAAGTCCACAATTACAGGACCCTGCACCACTGTAGGAAATGCAGTAAAACCAATGAGTTATGGCCCATGTTTTGGTTTTCCGTAAGGAGAGACAGTGACAGGAGGGTGTGATGGGGACGGGGATGGGGTGAGGGTATTATTGTGTACGACTACTAAGTAGCTGGGCATACAGACATACTATTTCAGTTGCTTTTTGTTTGTTTTTTACACGTGTATGTGGCGAATCGTACATGGATCAGTTTTGGCACTTTCTTGAAACTGAAACTGTATGGATACTGCTTTGTCTGAAAAAAAAAAATGTCGTCATGTTTTTTTTATTATTATTATTATTCATTTATTAGGCCCAACACTCAGCCTGTATCACAGATTGACAAAGCATACATTTGGGCCAACAGCAAAGTTAGAGCTGTATGATCAATGGTTTCTCCATTGCGATAGAAAGTCATTTACAGCTTCGTCTTTTGTGAAGGACTACGACTCTCAAACGAGGAGGCAAGGTTGCACTGGCTCTAAGTGCTGCAGCCTTCGGGTAGTTGGCCTTTAGGAACCATCCCAACGCCGACTGTCCTAAAACCCCATTGACCGAGAGAGTGGGGATGTAACTTGGGCAAGACACTCTCAAATATAATCAAACTCTAGCCCAGATAGTTGGAACAGCAGTTGCCTCCTTTGCTGTTCTGGTGGTGATAGTCGGACACGAGTGACAATCATACACATTCATCGATTTGTTTGTTTGTTTGTGTGTTATTTATAATATTTATGCATTCATTCATTCACTTATGTATATATGTCTTTTGCTGTGTGTGTCTTACTGTACACTCACTGTCCATGTCGGTGTCACCCTGCACCACACGCTTCTAATATCACTTAAAGTGGAAGACGTTAAACTGAAGACTACTACTACTACACCACACGCTGACCATGCCGCTGTGTGTGTGCAGACATCGACGAGTGCAGCACGGAGGGCGGGAAGTTCGGGCACCACTGCCACACGCACACCGTGTGCGTCAACACCCCAGGCTCCTACAGCTGCCAGTGCCGCCAGGGGTACCGCCGCCTGGATGCCTACACCTGCCAGGAGGCACTGCCCACCTCCCAGCAACCCTCCTCAGCCTCCTCAGCCTCCCCCTCTCCCGCCTACTCCTCCTCCTCCTCCACCACCTCTCTCCACATGACCCTCCTCCTGCTGTTGGTGGGGTCTCTGCTGGGCTGGCGTCTGCCCCTGTGCCTTCCAGGACTCCCGTGGGGGGCCCCCGTCTCCTAGACTCCGTGTTTGCAGCACCAAAGGGGCGACAACTAATCTCTCCTGTCTGTTTTCTCTTCGGACTCCACGCTTCTGCCTGTTGTGTCCGGCAGTCTGGAACACTGCCCCCCTGGAGAGAGAGGGGTGGGAGGGGGGCGGGGGATGGAGGGTGGGGGATTGGGTCTGGAAGAACAGAGACCCAGGGTGTTGGTGTTGGTGTGTGGATCTGATGTCGGTGTCCTGTGGCCGTCACGTCACATCCTCCGGGTCTGTGAGCGACATCTGTGATCTTCCATGACCTTCAGGTTCAGTGTTCCCCGTGCTGTGGCCCTAGGGACATGCTGTGTGTGGACGTGGAGACGGACGTGACGTGCTGTGTGGCTGTGTCGGCCAGGCCTTCAGTCTTCTGCACAGCTGTGTTGTGCAGTTCATCGCCAACAGACAGGGGGGGTTCAGGGCCTGGCTGGCACACAGACCCGCCACAGAGATGACAGCATCTGGCCCAGTGTCCCACGTGGGGAAGGTACAGCAGCAGGCTTTGTGGGGGTAGGGGGAGGGGGGGTGAAGGTCTGTGAAGGTGTGAGGGGAGGAGGTCAGGTGTGCTGTGTGTGTGAAGGTATGTGGGGGGTCAGGGGTGGAGGTTTGTGAAGGTATTGGGGGTGGGGGGGTGTGCCATGTGTCGGTGTGTGTGAAGACCTGCGCCACACGGTCAGTCTGACGGCTCCACCACGTCCTACACTGCTGCTGTCCATCACCTGCCGCCTCGCTCCTCGTCTTCTGCTGACTGGGGCATCACAGCAACACGCTGAGCAGTTGACTCACTCAGTGGCCAGACACAGTAACTATCTTCACTGCCAAAGCGTGTCGTTGCGCCTGTGCATTGACCAAAGCTTGGACACTACTCGATCAGACCTCGTGTTTCTTCTCTTCCCGCGTCTCTTCGTTTGGATACATTGATTCACCACGCGACTGTTTGGACACAAATAGGACTTCATCCTGATTCCGTTGTGTGTGGTTTTTTTTGTTTTGTTTTTTTTTCCTCTATCATCGCTGATAAGATTTGTTTGGATTTTTTTTTTCTGTTCGTGTTGTTCGTGTTGCCGCCTGTCCCCGTTTTCCTGCCTCTGTGGGTTCGTTCCCTGTTTCCTCCCATTCTAAACTTCCTCTGGGTAACATTGAGGACATTTTAACAATTTTTTTTTTTTTTTTTGCCACCACCTTTATTATTTCACATAGTCTGTCATGTGGCATGGTATCATATTTCCTAAAGGCCATGGCCAGTTCCGTACAGAGCAGAAAGCGAAGCATGATTTAATGGATACTGAGAGAAACGGAAGATGCCCCCTCTGCCGCACCCCTTCCCCACCCCTCCCCTACACCACGTGTTTAGCGTCAGTGCTGGTGGAACCAGGACAGTGACGAATACCTTCCTTCCTTCTCAAGGCCTCACCAGCGCGCGTTGAGTGATGCGTAGGTAAGGCTTTTTTTTTTTTTTTTTTTAAAGCAGAGATGGTGGAGCATATAATGGATTCGTCCGCACGCTTTGACACTTCCTTGAAACTGAAATCTGATATTTCCTTTACGCTCGTGGACCAGTCCATGTTTTGCCCATGACCCCACGACCCGTCGTTGGTCAGACCGCGAACCCAGTGAAGCACAACGGGCAGACCACGTCTTGAACTGTCCGCTTGTGTCTCAGTCAGGCGTCTGTGTTCTGTCCGGGCACCAAGCTGTATCGTGGCATTGTGCTTGTTTCTTCTTCACTAAGTTTTCCTTTCGTGTTTCGACACGCTGTTGTCCACGAACAAAACGTTTTTTTCAAACAAGTGATTTCGAAAGAGAGGAAAAAAAATGTACATAAGTCCCTTAGTCTACCTTATCCCATATTTGAACCAGGAATAAAGACACCCTCCCCCCTCGACTGCACCTTAAGTGGTGGTCTGGGTGCTAGTCATTCGACGATAAACGGAGGTCCCGTGTGCAGCACGTACTCGCGCACTTAACTGAATCCACGGCGACATAATCATTGTCCCTGGCCAAGTTCGGCAGAATGAAGATCTCTTTGATAGTAAAACAAATGTATTTGCCGATAGACAAAACGGGAAACTGGTGTGAGGCGATGCGCTCTTTATGGGGAGAGAGCAGCCCAAGTTCACACAGAAATATGTCATGACCAAAAAAAAGTAATACAATACAATGCAATACAATACAATGCTTTGGGAAGAATTCCAATGTTTTCTTTCAGATGTTGGGTCACCATGTGATTAGTATTGTCCACTCTTTCTGCCTGGTCACCATGTCATTGTCCACTCTTTCTGCCTGGTCACCATGTCATTGTCCACTCTTTCTGCCTGGTCACCATGTCATTGTCCACTCTTTCTGCCTGGTCACCATGTCATTGTCCACTCTTTCTGCCTGGTTACCATGTCATTGTCCACTCTTTCTGCCTGGTCACCATGTCATTGTCCACTCTTTCTGCCTGGTCACCATGTCATTGTCCACTCTTTCTGCCTGGTTACCATGTCATTGTCCACTCTTTCTGCCTGGTCACCATGTCATTGTCCACTCTTTCTGCCTGGTCACCATGTCATTGTCCATTCTTTTTGCCTTAATACCATAACATTAGTATTATCCACTCTTTCTGCCTCCTAATACCATGTCATTGTCCACTCTTTTTCTGCCTGGTCACCATGTCATTAGTATTGTCCACTCTTTCTGCCTGGTCACCATGTCATTGTCCACTCTTTCTGCCTGGTCACCATGTCATTGTCCACTCTTTCTGCCTGGTCACCATGTCATTGTCCACTCTTTCTGCCTGGTCACCATGTCATTGTCCACTCTTTCTGCCTGGTCACCATGTCATTGTCCACTCTTTCTGCCTGGTCACCATGTCATTTGTATTGTCCACTCTTTCTGCCTGGTCACCATGTCATTGTCCACTCTTTCTGCCTGGTCACCATGTCATTGTCCACTCTTTCTGCCTGGTCACCATGTCATTTGTATTGTCCACTCTTTCTGCCTGGTCACCATGTCATTAGTATTGTCCACTCTTTCTGCCTGGTCACCATGTCATTAGTATTGTCCACTCTTTCTGCCTGGTCACCATGTCATTGTCCGCTCTTTCTGCCTGGTCACCATGTCATTGTCCGCTCTTTCTGCCTGGTCACCATGTCATTGTCCGCTCTTTCTGCCTGGTTACCGTGTCATTTGTGTCGTCCAGCCTTTTTGTCTGGTTACCATGTCATTGTCCACCCCTGTCTGGTTACTATGTCATTGGTGTTGTCCACTCCTCTGGTTACTTTTTATTCTGCCTGTCCGACTCGGGATGACGTGTGAAGGAGCATATTTATCGGGTTTTGTAAAAGCATCTGTTGTAGCGAATATGGATCGGTCATCAGACTTTGACACCTCTGTGAAGGAAGGAAAGTCCGGCTAGTCTTCTGTGGAAATGGGGGGTGGCACCAGACTTGGTGCCACGGGGAGGGGGGTAGCGGGGGGCAGTGGGGGATGCGGGGATGGACTGTATGGGACAGTGGGGAATCAGGGGGGGGGGGGCGGTTGGGCAGTGGGGAATCGGGTGGGGAGGGGGCGGGGGGCAGTGGGGAATCGGGTGGGGAGGGGGCGGGGGGCAGTGGGGAATCGGGTGGGGAGGGGGCGGGGGGCAGTGGGGAATGTGAACACAACAGACTGAACTGATGACGATGTCATTGGGTCATCAGTTCGTGATGATAATGATTATGGACTATGCTAAAACCAGACTGGAACGATGGTGTTGTGTGCTTTATCTGCTTGTTGAAGGAAGTGGACTCTGCTAACAGCACCGTCATGCTGAAATGAATATATTGCTTTGCGATGGTGTGGACTTTGCTGAAACCACGAACTGAAACGATGATGCTGTTGTTTGCTTTGTCTGTTCCTTGGTGGTATGGCCTCTGCGTTGAAAGCTTGGGATGAACTGATGACATTGTCATTTGGAGATCAGTTCGTGATGATACTGACTGTGCTAAAAGCATAGATTAAAATGATGTTTTTGTGTTCGTATCGTTTTGTGACGGTTCTGGACTGTGCTAGCAGTACTTCTGTCACTGCTGAAATGATGTTGTTGTGTGATGGTACAAACTGTGCTAAAAAGTTTTGCACAGATCGAAATGATGTTGCTGTGTGATGGTACGAACTGTGCTTAAAACAAGCACAGGCTTAAATGATGTGTGATGGTACGATCTGTGCTTAAAAACACAGACTGAAATGATGTGTGATGGTACGAACTGTGCTTAAAAACACAGACTGAAATGATGTGTGATGGTACGAACTGTGCAAAAAGCACAGGCTTAAATGATATTGTTGTGTGCGTGTCCGTCCTGGACTGTGCAAGGCGTATATTTAATGATGTTGTTGTGTGATTATCCGTTCATGATGGTATGCACTATGCCAGCACCACATTCTGAAATGGTCACAGATATACACTGCGGTGTGGTTGTCAGTTCTGCAGTTGATGAGGATGGTGATGACAGGACGTGTGGTAAGTGCCGATGAGGACCTGCCGTCTGGTGAGGGTTTCTAAGTCTGACGTGCCACTGGGTGTGCGAGTTACTGGGCTCTGGTGACAGGTAACAGATCTGTTGTGTGATGACCATGTGATGACCCTCATACATGGATGGAACAAATGTTGATGCGTGGTAATTATCGGTACAGTGATGCCAACCAAATATCGCTGGGGTGTGTGTGTGTGTGATTATCAGCACGCTTTGAGAAACGGTGTGTGGGTAGCAGTATGCTGAAGGGAAAGTAAATGTGTATCAGTATGTTGATGGAATAGAACACAAAACAAATTGAACAAGTGCAACAAAGTTATGGCGTGTTTGAACGTCAGCAGACTGATGTGAAAAGGTTTGAAGTGTGACCATCAGTGTACTGACAGGACAGATGTCAGTGTGTGAAGATCAGCATGCCCATGCTGTCAGGACAGACAGAACGATGTCACACATAGGACGATGTTGACATCGGGGGACTGGCTTAGGGAGCGTGTCTGTGTGAGAGAATCTCCACAGAGACATGTTTTGACACGCTCTTTGCACCTTTTTTCCCCCACTGGCGAACGTTACCCAATCATTGTCCAGTTGATGTTGAGTTATTTCATGTTGTGAACAGTGTGTCTGTGAAGAAAGAATGTCATCACATCCACCCTGAAGGCGGCAGTGCCAGCCACAGTCCCCTGGCCGGACTGTGGTGACCAACAACAGATGGATCACCGGCAACATCTACCCCTGTGGGGAACAGACATGTGGACGTCAAACTTCCGTTGCAGATTTTTTTAACTTCGTTTAGAACTGTTTCAGAAGCAAAAAGGATCTGAGCTGTATATTTCAGAACGGTAACTGTACAGGATTTCGTTAGGATTCACGCACAATCACATATTTTACAACTGAACTATTGAAATATTGAACTATTATGAATTTCGGCACAAATAAGTTTGACTGAATTATTTCAACACCTCCAACAGTTCATTTTGAATACGAAGTGGAGTGATGGCCTGGAGGTAACGCGTCTGCCTAGGAAGCGAGAGAATCTGAACGCGTTGGTTCGAATCATGACTCAGCCGTCGATATTTTCTCCCCCTCCACTAGACCTTGAGTTGTGGTCTGGACGCTAGTCATTCGGATGAGACGATAAACCGAGGTCCCGTGTGCAGCATGCACTTAGCGCACGTAAAGGAACCCACGGCAACAAAAGGGTTGTCCCTGGCAAAATTCTGTAGAAAAATCCACTTCGATAGGAAAAACAAATAAAACTGCACGCAGGAAAAAAATTACAAAAAGTGGGTGGCGCTGTTGCATAGCAACGCGCTTTCCCTGGGGAGAGCAGCCCGAATTTCACACAGAGAAATCTGTTGTGATAAAAAGAAATACAAATGCAAATGGAGTCAACGGCTGCAGGTGTCACGGTCACGGAATGTAGATAGGTTCACAGACACATTTTGAAGGGTCGCAGGTAGTAAAAAAAAAAAAAAAAAAAAAAAGGTTAGCTTTTCGTGAAACGCGCTCAAAAGGGGGAATACCAATATTGCTTGACAGTACTTGTCTCGTGCCCAGAGACCAGCATGTAACAGCACGTTAAACATGTTTGTATCATACACACCAGCCGACCTTAACCGCTGATCCATAGCTTTTGTAGCGGCCAACAGCTTTGTACAATGTAGATTACGCACGTGAGAGAGAGAGAGAGAGAGAGAGAGAGAGAGAGAGAGAGAGAGAGAGAGAGACTGACTGGTGTTTGGGCAGCTGGACAGATGGACGCACGAAAGTTTGCACAGAGAACTTGAGTAGCTGTGAGACGGCCTTCGTTGTCGGCTTGATTTGATTTAATTTGATTTGATACTCTCCCCCCAGACCCACACACCCTTCAGCTTCTAGTTCTCTCAAACTTATGGGTCTTTCCTTTTCTTCTGTTTGTTACCCAGCCGAAGAAACCAACAGGGCAGTTTGTCTCGCACTGGCAGGCACCCTGTCACCATGGACGTTGCTTTCTGTAGAGGTTATGTTTCGCGGGAAGTGATTGGACACGATTTCATTTACAGATAGATTTACATATGTGAATTAAAAAAAAAAAAAAAGATAAGTAAAAACATGCAAGGTTCCGGTCTCTCTCTCTCCTGTCCTCCCCACTCTCGGCTCTTCTCGGCAGAATTCAAAGTGCAGAGAACCAGATCTTCGCTCCTCTCATCCACCTGGTTCCGTCAAGAGAGAGACTGAACTATAGTATGTCTTGGCCGTGTTGTTGATGTGTGCAGACACGCCTCGTTGGCCCGTTGGGGGTGGATGAGGATGAGGGGCAGACGTGGTGGGGGAGCAGGATGAGGGGGAAGTGGGTTGGGGATAGGGGTGGGGGCCGTGAATTGGAGAAGCATGCAGATGAAGTAAAAAATAAAATAAAAATAAAATAAAAATAAAAACTGCTGACTTGACAGACTGCCGCCTGTACTGCAGACATTTTGGGGAAACCCACTCAGCCCTTCACCTGGCGTAGCTTTGGATGCCATTCACACACACACACACACACACACACCACCACCACCACCACCACCACCACACGCACACGCACACGAATACACACGTACTCGCGCAAGCGCGCTTGTTGCGCGCGTGTACAAATGTTGGCTGGTTGCCATATTCGTAGTTTCCATCAGATGTAAAACATTTCGCTAAACATTTGCTCGTCTGTCGGACAGAGGAATTAGCCTGGAAATCAAAATGGTATCATCCTCAGCCTCCGACACCCGCCACCCCCAAAAAGCTCTCTCAGTGAGGGAAGGTATCTCATTGCCTGATCGTCAGCGCCTCTCACTGAACCACAGCCAATGTTGGATGGTATGAGCTGTCTACCAGAATGCACCAAGTCTCACATTTTCACCCATGCATCCATCTTCTCGTGTTGTGTCTGTGTTTTAGCAGCAGGATTTCTGTTCTCGTATTCTTTAACACCAGCACGCATGCCGCACCACCGCGGGGCAATATCAACATAACAATGTTTAACAGAGCACACAATGTACTTGTAAGCGTTTAGTTGTGAGTACAGGCCACAGCTAATTCTGAGCACATACTAAGTTACTTCTGAGTGGGGTTTACCATGACTTATGAGTACGTGCGTGTGTAGCAACCATTGGTTACGAACACGTGCAGTGGAGTATTACACCATGGCAAGATTCAGTGCTGCTGTAGCTGGCGCTCTGATTTCTGCCGGTAGTTTCAGGTTGTGCCAGAGAGAACTACATACGTGTAGTGTGTCCACAGTATCTGTGTGTGTGTGTGAGTGTGTGTGTGTGTGTAGGAAGTAGGGGAAAAGGAGTGATAGTTGCGCATTTTCCTGAAAACCTGTATTCCTTCTCACTGACATTGGTGGTTGCCCTCCACTCAATGCCCTGTTTGTAAATTGGTGACACAAGATACTGAGCGCACACTGAGTAGTGGCGTGTTAACGGTGGTGCAAGGCTTTGATGTTTGTGGACAGGAAGGTGATGTGTTAAATCGCACACAGACACACAATGTTGTTGTGTATATGTTGTGATGACAGTACAATGGTGTTACAAATCATGTATTACTTATTGTGGGTACATGCTAAAGGAGACTTTTTCATCCACACTGTTGACACGTTTTTCTCTTCTTTTTTTTTATCGTACCAATGTTCACCATGATGCACACAGGTTACCAGATGTTTTCATTCACCATTGATTATTTAACGGATGTTTTTTTTTGTAGGGTTTTTTTTATCAAGAAAACTAATGATGCATTTAATAAAACTGTTTTCTGTTTGTTGTATCTATGATTTGTACCATTACTGCACCTCGCCGTTTTCAGGACGTTTAGGGGTTTGTGTCATGTCGTTGTTGTTGTGGTGGTGGTTGTGGGTGGGTGGACTGACAGGCCGAGTGAGTGAGTACGTGGGTGGATGGTGGTGAGCCGAGGGGGCGTGTCTTCGCTCTCAACCATTTGTCGCTACCTCTGAAGACACAAGGGTTCAGGATTAGTTAACTGTACAGAGAATTAATACAATAAAATGATCAATATATCCCACTTCTTGCAGCAGCTGTTGTGTTTGTTGAGCATATCCGAGTGAAAGGAGAGATGGCGTGCGTTGTGCAACGTGCATGGTTCAGACACATCGTTTGTGCCCTCTGTCTCTGCCTCTGTCGCTATCTCTCTGTGGCGCGCATGCGGGTGTGTGTATGTGTGTGTGTGTGTGTGTCACCGCCTCGGTCTATCTGTCTTTCTTTTCCTCTCCCGCTGTACAGTGCGTACAAATAACACACGCACACACACATACACACACATA
>JAAQRG010001023.1:7500-10659 GCA_011634625.1 Babylonia areolata | reverse complement strand
GCGCCTGACATCACGCTTCAGTGTGGCTGGCTGAAGGCCTCTGGCGAAAGCGTCGCGGAGGATGGTCGCTGACACCTGGATCATCCCATCTTCAGCCTTGTTGACTTTGGTCCATAGGTGCTGAAGATGGGATGCATAGTCGATCACCGTCTCCTTGGGCTGCTGCTGTCTGTTGAAGAACGCAGTGGCAAGGTCGGTGGCGTCTTGCTGCTCTCCCCAGTTCTCCTCGATGATGTGAAGGATCTTGGCTGGGGTGTCCACTTCGGTCGCTGGCAGCCTGACGATCTGCTGGCGAGCTCTGCCAGCAAGGGCTGAGATCAGCCAGAGAGAGGCTGTCGCATCATCCAGGGGCTGTAGCTGGAGTATCAGGCTGGCCTCCTGGACGAAGTCGTCGACTTCACTGCTGCCTTCCTCACCGGATAGCGTCGGGAGTTTGGGCAGGAAGTCAGTTGAAGCCATCTTGATGTGGGCGACGTTTCTTGTTGTGGACTTGCGTACCTGCTGCACTGTCTTCTCTCTTCTCCTATGTTAAACTATCCCTATGTGACCGTTAGTGCTACCTCTTGTTCCTGTACAATCCTAGCTCACAGCGCCAAGTATGTGATAGAGATTAGCTTGGCTAGGAGCTGTGATTTATTAAGAGATATTAAAAGAATTAGCACATCCTATGCTCACAGCGCCAAGTTGTAACAAGGTACACTTGGTGGTAAAGGGCTGTGGTTTTGGGATGGATTGATTTTGGTTAAAAGAACTGAAACCTGAAAGGGAATAATTGGACCTATGTTATAATGGATCTTTATCCTGTCGTAAGAATATTCTAAAGGATCAAAATCCTGTCGGCGACGCCACTTTTGTAGCCGTGTACCGAGTGGTTACTGAAGGGTATGGCACAAAAGACTTAACTAATTGATTGATTGAATGAAAGGATAGACAAGATCCCACGCACAGGCCAGGAACATATAGAGGCCAGTCACAAATGGGTTTTTCTATTGTTTTATTTACAAAAAAAAGGGAAGACCTAAGAGAAGAAGACAACTAGGAGAAGAACTAAGAAGAAGAAGACTAAGAAGAAGAAGACTAGAAGAGAACTAGTCTAAGAGAAGACAATGGTATGTCAATGATGTCATTTATTTTGCTGAGCAAACATGACAAAATTCTAATTCCCAAAGGAAAAGGCTGACATAAAGAATGGTGACTGACATCTTGACCTGTTAGCTCAATATTAGTGAGGTGACAGCTCTTCACTGACGAGCTTACTTGACAGCAGCAGTGAAGGGGTTAAAGCATCAGCGATGGTCAGCAGTAACCGTCGAGTTTCGTGTTGGGGTGTTTTCCATCGGAATCAGTTCCTGGCTGTCAGGCCGAATAACTAGCTTTCAGCCCCAAAGCAGTCTGTTACTTCCATAATTTTTTCCCCCTGTTTCTGAGAATAGTCACCCAAGATGTCCTGTAACAGTGGCGATGGGTAGTGATGAACTATTTATTTATGTCGATGTGTCAGCGTTTCAACATGTTTTCAGATACGCGTTTGCAGCCTAATGTAATCTGTCATATTGTTTGTCGTGTTAATTCTAATTGTAAGTGTTAAATTCGTCCAGAATTGAACGCCCTTAATGGCCATGAAACTTAACATCTAAAATAATGTAATATAAGATAACTGACGGTAAATGTCTTCCCCCCAAATCACGAAGTCTGAAGAAAAGTTTTACTGCATAAACTTCTTTTTTTTTCATGAGAAGCGTTCAGAAAGTGTGGTTTCCTCTTCTTCGCTTGCTTCTTTTTTTTTCTTTTTCTTTTTTTGGGTGGTATTCACCTTCGATTTCCCTTTAATTGTTATTTTCGATATTAAAGTAGCGCTTAAAAAAATTATCAGAGACCAAAATATAAGTGCATTACATCACGAGCATGGACTCATTCGTACAACAGGTTGTCTACCAGGGTAGTCATCTGACAGCTGCCCCCCACCCTCTCTTTCACACACACACACACACACACACACACACACACACACACACACGCACGCACGCACGCAGGCACACGCGCGCGCGCGCAATGAATATGACGCTGTCTTGAGCCAGAACCATAGTGCCCGCTGGCCATCATCCGAATGAAGTAAGTGGCCTGCCCCTTCCAATACCTCATCACATCAGTCTCGTGTTCCCTGTAACCCAGGTGATACGGTCAGTGACTTGGATCCCAGGACGCGGGCAGGACTGGAAGATATCAAACGTCACCCGGCCATCGTTGGCATGGCTGGAAGGGTGGTGCGGGCAGTACTGAGCTGAGGCCGAGCTCCGCTATCCTGGAATGCAAACAAGCAGAATACCTCAGCCACCTGTGAGAACTGAACTCGTTTAGTAATTTGCCTTGCCCCCGCCCCTCCCCCCTCCCCCCATCCCTTTCTATGGTGACTTGTGCTGTTGCGTTCTCCCGTGTATCGCGCACGGTATGGATAATTTGTAAGTCCAGATAAAAAGTTACGTGTGAGCACTGTCATTCTGGAAGTGGTCGAGAAGGGCGAGTGTTTGAGAATTCTACACTTGTGTTTTGCTAATGGGTGATCAAAATGGGAAAATGTGGGTCACGTGGTTTTGGAGGGTTTAGAAATTTTTCGAGTGTTGGTGTTAAGAAGAAGGAGTAGAAGAAGAAGAAGATGAAGGAGGAGGAGGAAGAGGAGGAGGAGGAAGAGGAGAAAGAAAGAAGAAGAAGTTGCCAAAGAAAATCGGCGCTTCCACGTCCCGTGTACCAGAGCACAGGAAGCCCCCTATGACATCGTCGAATGTTATCGCTTTGCACCCGGCAGAGAAACGTATCAGTCTGGAAGCAGCAGCAGCAGCAGCCCCAAGAAAGCTGATGGCACGTCAATAGGATTCTTCGTAACAAAGAAAACATGACCCGCTGATGCGGACCAACTGTACGCACGTGCTGTCCGGAGCGCATCAGAGAAGAGAGCGTTCTTCTGCGGGCTTTGTGTCGTTTTCGTCCCGCCGTTGCACGGTTAAATGCATGCGTCATGTCAACAGTTGAGGCTTTTTGTTTCCTTTTTTTTAGTGGGATTTTTTTTCTCTGTTTTCGTAATTTCCTATTTGCCGAATTATTTTATGCACTGCACTTTCATTAAAACTTAGCTCCATGCATTTTCAACCGGGATTTTCAAAT
>JAAQRG010001023.1:0-5000 GCA_011634625.1 Babylonia areolata | reverse complement strand
TATAACAGAGAGATGGGGATTGGCAGAGGCGGGATGACAGGCCTTCAGACTGACAGACATACAGAGAGACAGAGGCGGGATGACAGGCCTTCAGACTGACAGACATACAGAGAGACAGAGGCGGGATGACAGGCCTTCAGACATACAGAGAGACAGAGGCGGGATGACAGGCCTTCAGACTGACAGACATACAGAGGCAGAGGCGGGATGACAGGCCTTCAGACTGACAGAACTGACAGACATACAGAGAGACAGAGGCGGGATGACAGGCCTTCAGACTGACAGACATACAGAGAGGCAGAGGCGGGATGACAGGCCTTCAGACTGACAGACATACAGGGAGGCAGAAAGAGTAGAGGGCACGTGGGACACAGAGAATGATGGCGATGCATATCCAGCACATAAGCCGTGTGCACCTTTCTCTTATCTCTGGCCGCAGTTTGCCACTCCTCGCGATACATGGTGACGAGAGAGCTGTTTGCACGTTCCTCTGTTTCTCTTTCTCTTTATCGATGTCTGTTGTTCCGTCTGTGTGTACGTTTGTCCGTGTCTGTCTCTTGTCTCTTCCCTCTAACTTCCGTCCGTGTATAATTAGTATGTATGTATGCATTTCTGTCTGTCTGTTTCTCTCTCTCTCTCTCTCTCTCTCTCTCTCTCTCTCTCTCTCTCTCTCTCTCTCTGTTTTATGTTAGTCTCATTTTCTGTATTTGCGTTAATTGTGCATGTGTTGAGAATATTGATTTACAAAATTACATTGCGTTTGTTTGTTTGATCTTATGTCTCTTGGAAATGTATTGCTCTTCCCCCACCCGTCACAAGGACTGTACAGTCAATACCAGTAAAACATCAAAGCGTCTCTCTCTTTCTCTGTCTTTCTTCGCCTCTGCATCTATCTCCGTTTCAGACTTGTTTCCTCTTCGTGTTTCTTGCTGCATCTCAGCTCAGTCCCACTTTCTTAATGTGTGTGTTTGCCTTGACAAGCTATGGTGTCCACAGTTCACAGTTCAGACCCTTGATTTTGAACTGTACTTTACGACGAGCACAGATTCACGGTTTCTTCTGCCATTTTGACCAAAACCAAGATGACTTTCCAGACTGCAATCATGTCAGCACAGCCATAACAATGTAACTAACGTCTACAATCTCCAGACTGCAATCATGTCAGCACAGCCATAGCAATGTCACTGACGTACAATCTCCAGACTGCAGTCATGTCAGCACAGACATAACAATGTCACTGACGTCTACAATCTCCAGACTGCAATCATGTCAGCACAGCCATAACAATGTCACTGACGTCTACAATCTCCAGACTGCAATCATGTCAGCACAGCCATAACAATGTCACTGACGTCTACAATCTCCAGTTGGTATGACGGGACATTAAACATAATTCGTTCCTTCTAAAATAACCGAGTCATTGTGCAATTTTATTCGACACTACCATACACATTAGACAGCTCAGAATAGGCGAAGTGCCAGACAACGACACAGACATACCACATTAGCACCAGCGTATAAATTCGCCTGTTTGGAATACAGTTTTGGCACTTAGGGTCTATTTTATCACACGCTTTAACACGTCGTATCCACCTCCGCCTCCTGCAAATGTCATCACCACCATTTGTGCTAGCATGTCTTGTTCTCAGTCTGGTTGCAAAAAGGTTGTAGCTTGGCTCTTTAGCTGTAGTTAGCTGGTGCGAAAGGGATTTGTTCTGAATGCTCTGTGCATAGTCTGTCTTTGCTTAGTCGGTAAACACTGTCTTTCTCTGATCCCAAGCGCCGCCAATGGTTTGCAGATGGAGTGGAATGAGTTACTTTCCGAGACTGGAGAGGAATGAAAACAAGGGAAAGAGTTGCTTGGCAAACATCGTTACACGTTGCTGGCATATTCTCCTTCTTCTGTCTTGCGTTACTGATAAAAACCCAGTAATATCAACAATGAATGGACGTAATGATCACAGACTGTGAACCTGCAGCCACAACCAGAAGAATACATCTCAGCGAGCAGCAGTCATGACCATTCAGATCAGGCCAGAACGAGCGTGGCACCGGACAGCAATACATGCCCGCATCACATACTTTGCCTGCTTGTAATAAGGTCTTGGCTCTTAAGGTCTACTTTATCACAGTGTTTAACACAAGGTACCCACCCCCATCTCCCTCCTGCGAATGTCATTACCGGCAACTCGAGGGATTATATTTGCATGTTCTGTGCACGGCCCTTCTTTTCTTTGTCTGTGAGCACTCTCCTTCTTTGATCCTAAGTGCCTCCAATGGCTTGCAGATGGGGTGGAATTGGTTATATTCGAAGACCTGGGAGGCATAAAGTTACATAAACATCAGAACACCTTACTGGCATATTTCCGATATGTGCACAAACATTTCCTCGAATCAGACTTTCGACAAGTACTTAAAGCATAAGATATACACTACTTTGGGTGATTCACACTTTCGGTTCTCCTCTCATCCAGAAAGAAAACAACAACAACAACAAAGTGATGTAATCCTTGCAGACTGTGAGATACAACTACAACGACACACGTGAGTCAGCATGCTGCATGCAGCACCTCCACGCAGATCAGTCAGGTGAGTGCTGCCAGACAGCGACACAGACATGCCACATAACCCCCATCACATAGTCTCCCTGCTTGGAATACAGTCTTGGCACAGTCTATTTTATCACAGTGTTAAACACGCTGGATTCGCCGCCTCCCTCCTGCAAATGTCATTACCAGCAACCGTGTTAGCTTGTCTAGCTTTTTACGTTGTAGCACAAAAATAAATAAATAAATAAATAAAATAAAATAAAGCAGTACCTGGGTTGTTGGGCTTGTGGTTGGTTGGTGAGAGGGGGTTATAATGTGTGTTCTACCCATGGCATTTCTTCGCTTAGTCCATGAACACTCTCTTTCTTTGATCCAAAGTGCCATCACTAGTCTGCAGATGGGAGAATGGATTTCTTTCGAAAACCAGACAAGTATAAAAAGAGAAGGGAAAGAGTTGCTACGTAAACGTCTGTATACGTTACTGGCATACTTCTAAGGTGCGCGCACGGTTTTCTTCGGATCAGGTTTTCGACAGGTACGGACTTCCATTTTGCTAGCAACGTATTCCTGTAAATGTTACTGCAATGCCAGGTGCGCGGTTTAAACTCTGATGAGAGTTTAGACGGGTACTTGAAGCACAAGACTTACATTAATTACATTACACTTTCGTCTGTCATCTCTTTGTTAAAGAAAGCAAGACAGTGAAAGTGAAAACAAAGCCATGAAAACAGCATGTAGCCTATTGCACCACCACATAGATCAGTTAGGTCAGAAAGAGCGAGGCGCCAGACAGCGACACAGACATGCCACTAAGCTTCATCGCAAACTTTGCCTGCCTGGGCTCGGCACTTAAGGTCTACTTTATCACACTATTTACCATGCTGGGTCCGCCTTTCCCCTCCTGCAAATGTCATTATCAGTAACTGTGCTGGCATGTCTTGTTCTCAGTGTGGTGGCAAAAACTTGTACTTTGCTGTGCTTAGCTGGTGCAAATGAGATTTCTTTTGTGTGTTCTTTGCATTTCCTTTGATCCTAAGTGCCGCCCATGGTTTGCGTATGGGGGGGGGGGAATGGGTTATTTTCGAAGAACGTACAGGTAGGCATAAAAGGCAAGGAAAGAGTTGCTGAGCAAACATCAGTGCTCGTTACGGGCAGGCATATATTTCTGAGATGCAGACATTCTTATCATCGTCATTATTATTATTATTATTATTATCATCATCATCATCATCAGCTTTGTTGTTGTTGTATTGTATTATTCTCTCTTTTTTTTCTTTTTTGTCACAACAGATTTCTCGGTGTGAAATTCGCTACACTGAGAGCGCCACCCATTTTTTGGTATTTTTTTCCTGCGTGCAGTTTTTTATTTGTTTACCTATCGAAGTGGATTTTGCTACATAATTTTGCCAGGGACAACCCTTTTGTTGTCGTGGGTTCTTTTACATGCGCTAAGTGCATACTGTACACGGGACATAGGTTTATCGTCTCATCCGAATGACTAACGTCCATACCACCACTCAAGGTCTAGAAAACATACGCGACATAATTTTCATCGAATCAGATTTTCGACAGGTACTTGGACGGCAAGACTATCATTACGTTCTGGTGATTCACACCTTCTCCTGTCACACGTTCCACCTGAAAGAAGACAAGAAAAGTAACAGTAAGAAACTGATGTAATCATTACATACTGTGAATGTGCAAATGCATCCATGACAACACAGCCCTGTCAGATTGCAGCCTTTATTACCACACAGAGTAATTTGGTCAGAATAAGCGACAGACAGACACAGACGTGCCACATATACCCCATCACGTAATTCGCCTGCTTAGAATACGGTCTTGGCACTTAGGTCTACTTTATCACATTGTTCCGCCGCCTCCCTCCTGTAAATGTCATCACCAGCAACTGTGCTAGCTTGTCTTGCCTTTAGCAGGATATTGAAAGGAAGCTGTATCTTGGCTCTTTGGCTAGTAGTTAGTTGGTGAGAGGGGGATATATTGTGTGCGTTGTACCTATGGTATTTCTTTATTGAGTCTATAAATACTCTCTATCTTTGAACGGACTGATTTGTAGATTGGAGAGCATGGGTTATTTTCGAAAGATCAGAGGCATAAAAGTCAAATGGAAAGAGTTGCGACGCACAAAATGTTGCAGGCATGTCCTTAGTTTGTAAGGTGCAGGAGGGGTGTATATATATAATTTTATATATATATATATATATATATATATATATATATATGTGTGTGTGTGTGTGTGTGTGTGTGTGTGTGTGTGTGTGTGTGTGTGTGTGATGTTATGTTGTGCGTAAGTGTATGTGTGTGTGTTGTTCTGTGCTGTGCTGCACTGTTGTTTGTAATGTGAAGTTTTGTGCCGTGTTGAAAGTCTCTGAGACATTTGCAGTAATGTCTCATTAAATATAAAAAACGTCCCATTCACTTAGAAACTTT
>JAAQRG010001017.1:0-10603 GCA_011634625.1 Babylonia areolata | reverse complement strand
GAATGCGCAGATGGCTGAATAGTCCAATCTGCGCACGAAATAATTTGCTTTGACAGTTGGGCAGACAAGACAAAGGCTTGTTTGCCCGTGACTTTCTGGCCTGCCTCTTCTGAACAGCTGCAGCAGTCCTGTTGGCCTCGCACAACTAGGCGCCTTTGTGCACAGCAGCACGCCATTTGTCACGGTCCACTGCAGATTCCTCCCAGGAGTCAGGGCTGATATCAAACGCTTTCAGAGAGACTTTCATAGAATCCCTGAAGCGCTTCTTCTGACCTCCGTGTGATCTCTTCCCTTGTTGGAGCTCGCCATAGAAGAGCCTTTTGGGCAGCCGATGGTCTGGCATGCGTGCCACGTGTCCAGCCCAGCGAAGCTGGGACTGCATCAGGATGGTGAAGATGCTGGGAAGGGTGGCTTTTGCAAGCACCTCCGTGTCTGGGGTCCTGTCTTGCCACTTGATGTTCAGTAGCTTCCTGAGACATGTTGTGTGGAAGTAGTTCAGCTTCTTGGCGTGTCGTTGGTATACTGTCCAAGTTTCGCAGGTGTACAGTAGTGTGGGGAGAACTACTGCTCTGTAGACCTTTAGCTTGGTCTCAAGACCATTGTCTCTTCTGTTCCAGACATTTGCATAGAGTCTGCCAAAGGTTGCGCTTGCTCTTGCAATCCTGACGTTCACTTCATCATCGATGGTCGCATTTCGTGACAGTGTGCTGCCAAGGTATGTGAACCGCTCCACCGCACTGAGTCTCTGACCGTTGACTGTGATGTTGGGCTCAACGTGGGGTTTCCCTGGGGCTGGCTGACGGAGAACTTCAGTTTTCCTCGTGCTGATGGTAAGGCCGAAGTTCTTGCTGGCAGTGGCAAACTTGTCGACGCTGAGCTGCATGTCAGCTTCAGATCCAGCGTTGAGGGCACAATCATCAGCAAACAAAAAGTCTCTGATGATGTCTGTCATGACCTTCGTTTTTGCTTGAAGCCTTCTGAGATTAAACAGCTTGCCATCTGTTCGGTACTTTAGGCCGATTCCAACATCGCCATCTCTAAAGGCATCAGTAAGCACTGCAGAGAACATGAGGCTGAACAGTGTTGGCGCCAGGACACAGCCTTGCTTGACACCCTTTGTGACAGGAAAAGGAGCAGATGTTTCACTCGAGCCTGCATGCCTTCATGAAATTGGCTGACCAAGGAAATAAATTTCCGAGGGCATCCGTACTTGGCCATGATCTTCCACAGTCCCTCTCTGCTCACGGTGTCGAAGGCCTTAGTGAGGTCGACATAGGTGGAGAACAGATCAGCATTTTGCTCCTGACATTTCTCTTGCAGCTGCTTTGCAGCAAACACCATGTCGGTGGTTCCGCGCTCTTTCCGGAATCCACATTGGCTCTCAGGCAAATGACCTTGGTCAAGGTGTGCTGTGAGGCGGTTTAGTAGGATCCTGGCAAGTATCTTGCCTACGATGGAGAGCAAGGAAATGCCCCGATGGTTATCACAGGCTTGCCGGTTCCCCTTTCGCTTGTACAAGTGAATGATAGATGCATCTTTGAAATCCTGGGGGATCGTCTCTTCTTTCCACATGAGTGAGTACAGCTGATGGAGCTTCTCAGTCAGCACAGTGCCTCCATCCTTGTAGACCTCTGCTGGAATGGAGTCTGAGCCAGGTGCTTTGCCACTGGATAGCAGACGGATTGCTTTCTGGGTCTCAAGAAGTGTTGGCGGATCGTCCAGTGCTTCGTTGATGGGGACTTGCTGGAGACGGTCTATGGCTCCATTATTTATGGAGGAAGGGCGATTTAAGACATTGTTGAAGTGCTCAGCCCAGCGTTCGAAAATTTTCTCCTTCTTGGTGATCAAGGTATTCCCATCTGCACTGAGGAGGGGGGATGATCCTGAGGATGTGGGGCCGTAGACTTCTTTTTAGGCATCATAGAACCTCTTCATATCGTGCCTGTCAGCATATCCCTGGATCTCATCTGCTTTGTCACTCAGCCACTTATCCTGCATCTGACGTAAATTGTGCTGAACAGTCCTGCGGATGGGATTGTACGCATCCTTTTTTGATGTGGACTTTGGGTTGCTCAGGTAGGCTTGATGCAGATAGCGTTTCTCATCCAGAAGCTGCTTGATTTCATCACAGTTTTCATCAAACCAGCCTTTGTGGTTTCTGGTCATGGGTCCCAGGGTCTCTGAAGCTGTACTATAGATCAGCTCGCGCAGGGTCCTCCAGTCAGACTCCACATTCTGGTTGTCCAGAGAGGCGGATTCCAAACGATCTTCCAGCAGCTCCACAAAGGTCTGTTTGATGGTGATGTTTTTCAGCTTAGCAATGTTGAGCCGTTTTGGAGCCTTCTGGCCTTGGGGGCGTCTCTTGGGCTGGATTCGAATATTCAGCTTCGAGACTACAAGGCGATGGTCTGTCCAACACGGCGCCGCACATGGTCTTTGTCACACGTACATCTTGCCTATCCCTTTTCCTGACGATGACGTAATCGATGAGATGCCAATGCTTTGAGCGAGGGTGCATCCATGACGTCCTGTTACGGGTAGGGAGGCAGAAAACTGTTGGTTATCAGCAGTTTGTGCTCTGCACAGGTCTGAAGCAAAAGCAATCCATTTGGGTTGCAGTGGCCCACGCCGTGCTTTCCAATCACTCCGTCCCAGGAGATGTAGTCAGAGCCAGCTCTAGCATTGAAGTCCCCAAGAATGATGAGCTTGTCTGCTTTCGGGATAGCAGCAATGACAGAGTGAATGTCCTCATAGAACTTCGCCTTCACTTCATCTGGGTTGGTCATGGTTGGGGCGTAGGCACTGACAATGGTGAGGTGCTTCTGGCCAGATGCCAGTGGGAGTTTCATGGTCATAAGCCTATCGTTGACTCCCTTTGGGATTCCAGCTAGCTTGCTGACAAGTGCTGTTTTTACTGTAGAACCAACGCCAGCCTCACGTCGCTCTTCGTTTCCTCGTCCACTACAGAAGAAGGTGTAACCAGATCCCCGTTCACAGAGCTCGCCTTCGCCTGCAAGCCGAGTCTCACTCAAGGCTGCGATGTCAATGTTGTCTCTGGCGAGATCGGATGCAACTAGTGCCGTTCTCCTTTGGGGTCTGTCCGCGTTATCTCTGTCCAGGAGAGTCCTTATGTTCCAAGCACCAATGGTGAGAGGAACGATCCTTGCTTTTTTCTTTTTTTTTTCTCTTTGTTTCGACCGCTGATGTGGGGTCCCCACCAGCCGCGGTATGCTGGCCAGGGTGATATGGAGCAGGCAATTTTTAGGGCACCTTTTCTAGCCCCTTCCTCATGCCAGGGAACTGAGCAGTGCGTTCCTAAAGAGGGCTGCTCAGACGCTCAGACGGCTGCCGAACTCCATCACTGCTCCTGTCGATGAAGAACGACCCTATGGCCTGAGCCGCCTGCGTGCAAGTCTGCGACTGCGACTGCCAGTGTACCCACACCTGTCGTTTCGTCGCTCGCCTGTCACTTCAGGACTTGGGGGGTGATGAAAGGATGAAAGATGAAAGGTCATTAAGGATGACTGATGAGTTGCGCGATGAGTTTGTTTAAAGTGATGAGGAGTTGCGCAACGTCGACCTCACTCTCTCGTCCGGATTCACCAATTTCCAGTGGCAAGACTAAGTCGAGACAACTGGAGGATGAGCACGGATGCAGTGGATGACCAAGATATCCTTTCGGTGTCTCATCTTGCTCTCTGCACTCCACAGTGCGTTGCTGTAACCGCCTTCCTCTCCGTTGAACCGATAGGTTTCTTCCGCAGATTCTGCCGGATCCAGACTTTGCATGGGTAGACGTGTCACCCAGGGGGCCAACTGCGTGTGGCATGCACACAGCACGGTGGAGCTAGATGGCCGTCGGTGGCTCTCCTGAGCCGACGCCCTTTTATGGATCTCGTTTTTAACCATAATATTCCATAAGGGTGTCTAGCCACCCGCCTCACCAGTCCCGGAAGGGAGCGGTGGGAGTGCCAGTTTAGTCGCCGGCAACCCGACCCTGAACAGGTTGTACTGGATTACAGGTTACCAGTAGCAGATCTAATTACCTGACCTGACCACAGACACACACACACACACACACACACACACACACATACACACACACACACTGACCCAGTGCTGATGTCCCTGAAGAAAGCCCGTCCTGAGGTGTCCATGTCCAGCTTTTGGAGAGAGTCCACAAAGACTGCAGGGTCCTGGCTCGTGATGTTGGGGTACTGGCCGCGTATCCTGAACTGGGTGGTGTCAGCAGCCAGACACAGGCCTACCCGTAACACGTCACCTCTGTACCGGGTATGGGGAGAGGGGGGGAAGGGGTGTGTCAGTGGCCAGGCACAGGGCTACCCGTAACACGTCACCTCTGTACCGGGTATGGGGAGAGGGGGGGAAGGGGTGTGTCAGTGGCCAGGCACAGGACTACCCGTAACACGTCCCCTCTGTACCGGGTATGGGGAGAGGGGGGGAAGGGGTGTGTCAGTGGCCAGGCACAGGCCTACCCGTAACACGTCACCTCTGTACCGGGTAAGGGGGGTGGGGGGTGTCAGTGGCCATGCACATATCTACCCGTAACTCGTCACCTCTATACCGGGTAAGGGGGGTGGGGGGTGTCAGTGGCCATGCACATAGCTACCCGTAACACGTCACCTCTGTACCGGGAAAGGGGGGTGGGGGGTGTCAGTGGCCATGCACATATCTACCCGTAACTCGTCACCTCTATACCGGGTAAGGGGGGAGGGGGGTGTCAGTGGCCATGCACATATCTACCCGTAACTCGTCACCTCTGTACCGGGTAAGGGGGGTGGGGGGTGTCAGTGGCCATGCACATATCTACCCGTAACACGTCACCTCTGTACCGGGTAAGGGGGGTGGGGGGTGTCAGTGGCCATGCACATATCTACCCGTAACTCGTCACCTCTGTACCGGAGTAAGGGGGGTGGGGGGTGTCAGTGGCCATGCACATAGCTACCCGTAACACGTCACCTCTGTACCGGGTAAGGGGGGTGGGGGGTGTCAGTGGCCATGCACATAGCTACCCGTAACACGTCACCTCTGTACCGGGTAAGGGGGGTGGGGGGTGTCAGTGGCCATGCACATATCTACCCGTAACTCGTCACCTCTGTACCGGGTGGGGGCGCGGGGGGCGGCGGTGGAAACAAACAAGTTTCGCTGCTGGAATGATAGAAAATATTCGGATTCTGACAGTGTTTGTTTTTGTTGGTTTGTTTCTTGTTGGACTGATTTTGTTTCGGGCTCATGTGCTTGTGTGTTTCCACACTTTGACAGATCTCCGATGAAAGAAGAAGAAAAAAAGAAAAAGGAAAAAGATCTACAATTTTTACCTTGAATAACGAAATGTGTGTGTGTGTGTGTGTGTGTATGTGTGTGTGTGTGTGTGTGTGTGTGTGTGTGTGTGTGATTATCAGCATCATAAATATCATCATCATCATCATCATCATCATCATCAAACAGAATCGTGTGCTTCCATAAATCCCAATTTACTCAAACTGAGGCAAAACTGTCAATTTATCTTGACCAAATTTGAGCCGATCAAATAAACCAGAGAGAGTTGGAAGCGCCAGATACTAATCAGACTGCAAACAAGAACGAATAAAAACGCACACAAAACAACCAGTCACAACTGTAAAAGAAAAGTAGGGAATCCATACGAAAAACAAAAACACCCGGCGAACTACACTGTCTCATCCATTTACTGAACATCTTACCTCTCCAGGTTAAAAGCATACACGTTGAACTGTTTAGGGATAGTTGACAAGCTGGTGTTGATGTTGATGGTGTAAGACTTGTGAGTTCTCAGCAGGAACCTGTTCCTCTGGGTTCCTGAGGACATCCACATTGTTGTCTTCAGTTGTTGTTGTGGTGGTGGTGGTGGTTGTGGTCGTGGTTGTTGTTGTTGTTGTGATGCTGGTGGTGGTAGTGGTTGTTGTTGCGGTGGTGGTGGTGGTTGTAGTTGTTGTTGCGGTGGTGGTGGTGGTGGTGGTCGTGGTAGTGGTTGTTGTGGTGGTGGTGGTTGCTGTTGTTGTTGTGGTGGTGCTGTTGGTAGTGGTTGTTGTTGTTGTGGTGGTGGTGGCGGTAGTGGTTGTTGTGGTGGTGGTGGTGGTGGTTGCTGTTGTTGTGGTGGTGGTGGTGGTGGTGGTAGTGGTTGTTGTTGTTGTGGTGGTGGTGGTGGTGGTAGTGGTTGTTGTGGTGGTGGTGGTGGTGGTTGTTGTTGTTGTTGTGGTGGTGGTGGTGGTAGTGGTTGTTGTTGTGGTGGTGGTGGTGGTTGCTGTTGTTGTGGTGGTGGTGGTGGTGGTGGTAGTGGTTGTTGTTGTTGTGGTGGTGGTGGTGGTTGCTGTTGTTGTTGTTGTGGTGGTGGTGGTGGTAGTGGTTGTTGTTGTTGTGGTGGTGGTAGTGGTTATTGTTGTGGTGGTGGCAGTGATAGTGGTTGTTGTTGTGGTGGTGGTGATGGTAGTGTTTTTTTGTTGTTGTGGTGGTGGTGGTGGTTGTGGTGGTAGTGGTTGAGTGTGTGTGTGTGTGTGTGTGTGTGTGCGCGCGCGCGCGCGTATGTGTGTGTGTGTGTGTGTGTGTGTGTGTGTGTGTGTACAGACCCTCTAGGTGCAGCGTGTCGTGAGGGACGTCGTCACGATGGATGATCAGGGGGTGCTGCCTGGAGAAGGGTCTGTCCAGCACCCCGCCCCGCCCCATTACCTCCACCTGCCAGCATCGTCATCGTCATCATCATCAATACCGTCGTCGTCATCACCATCATCAGCACCGTCGTCATCATCATCATCATCATCAATAACGTCGTCGTCAACATCATCAACATCATCATCACTATCTACTACTACTACTGATGACGCTGCTGCTTCTGCTACTACACTATAATACGTTCGTCACCATGATCATGTCTACATATTATCATCATCATCATTATCAACAAGAATATTATCAACAATAACAATAACAAGACCAAGAGCTGCTGCTGCTGCTTGTTATGTGCACGTGCGAGTCGTTGATTGGTTCCAGTGTTGTCAGTCGTTGATTGGTTCCAGTGTTGTCAGTCGTTGATTGGTTCCAGTGTTGTCAGTCGTTGACTGGTTCCAGTGTTGTCAGTCGTTGATTGGTTCCAGTGTTGTCAGTCGTTGACTGGTTCAAGTGTTGTCAGTCGTTGATTGGTTCCAGTGTTGTCAGTCGTTGATTGGTTCCAGTGTTGTCAGTCGTTGATTGGTTCCAGTGTTGTCATTGGCTTGGGTCACGTGCACATGCGCCTTTTAAACCTTCACACACAATCTTTTGCCTCCCCAGCACGAAAACAATCCTCAGTAACTACTCACGTACACGCTCTCTCTCTCTCTCACTCCCCACCCTCCCGCACACACACACATACACACACAACAGCCCAAACAACACCCCCACCCCCACAACCACACAGCCAACAACAAGGACACCATCAGACACGGACCTGGACGTATTATAGGGGCACACACACACACACACACACACGCACACCACACCACCCACGCCCCACACCGCCAATATCAAGGACAGCACCATCAGTCCACAGACCTGGACGTATTTATAGGGGCACACACACACACACACACACGCACACACCACACCACACCACACCGCCAACATCAAGGACACCACCATCAGTCCACAGACCTGGACGTATTTATAGGGGCAGACACACACACACACACACACGCACACACCACACCGCACCACACCACACCGCCAACATCAAGGACACCACCATCAGTCCACAGACCTGGACGTATTTATAGGGGCAGACACACACACACACACACACAGACACACACACCACACCACACCGCACCGCACCACACCGCCCCACACCGCCAACATCAAGGACAGCACCATCAGTCCATGGACCTGGACGTATTTATAGGGGCAGACACACACACACACACACACGCACACACCACACCGCACCACACCACACCGCCAACATCAAGGACACCACCATCAGTCCACAGACCTGGACGTATTTATAGGGGCAGACACACACACACACACACACACACACACACACCACACCACACCACACCACACCGCACCGCACCACACCACCCCACACCGCCAACATCAAGGACAGCACCATCAGACACAGACCTGGACGTATTTATAGGGGCAGACACACACACACACACACGCACACACACACACACAGACACATACACCACACCACACCGCACCGCACCACACCACACCACCCCACACCGCCAACATCAAGGACAGCACCATCAGCCCACAGACCTGGACGTATTTATAGGGGCAGACAGTCATGGTCCAGTCGGGTCTGGGCCGACAGTGGGGGCCTGTGAAGAAGGGTCTGTCCAGCACGGCCTGGCTACCCGGCCACCCGGTCAGAGACCCGTCCTTGTCGTGCATGGTCAGCTGCTGCTGTCCGTCCCCCATCACCCACCCCGGGGTGCTGGCGTTCCCGTGGAAGTACCAGTGGGTGTCGTCCTCCTTCACACAAAAAAAACAAACTAAGCTGAAAATGGTTTCCCATTGCAATAAACAATTGATAATACAGCTCTCACTTTGCTGATGGCCCAACTGTAAACATGTGTCAATCTGTGATATAAGCTAAGTGTTGGGGCCAGGAACACACACACACACACACACACACACACACACACACACACACACACACACGTCAGGCATGGTCAGTGGGTGACAGTAGACTGAAGACTATCAGTGGTGTGGGGCTGTTTTGTGTTTTGTGTGCCCGGTGTGAGGAAAGGGAAAGCAACATGACGACCTCATCACTCCCTCATGTGGGCTGTCTACTTCAGTCTGTCAGAGCAAAACATCTCTTCCGTTCTGCCTACCATCTTATTGGCTGATGTTTTTTTTTTCTTGAACATTGTGTGTGTGTGTGTGTGTGTGTGTGTGTGTGTGTGTGTGTGTGTGTGCGCGCGCGTGCGTGCGTGTGTGCGCGCGCGCGCGTGAGAGAGAGAGAGAAAGAGTGAGAGAGAGTGTGTGTGTGTTCGTGAGAGAGAGAGAGAGAGAGAGAGAGAGAGATGTGTGTGTGTAGAGAGAGAGAGAGAGAGAGAGAGAGAGAGAGAGAGAGAGAGAGAGTGTGCTTGCTTGTGTGTTTGTGTATTCTTTCTTTGTGTGTGGCATGTCGTACTTGAATGAATGTATATTTATGAGTGCTTTACTTTTATTGTAAACGTTAAGAGCTTCTTGCCTCTGAGCGTGAATCCGCATTATTATTATTATTATCATGGCGATGATGATGATTATTATGATTAATATCATCATCATCATCACCATCATCATTAGCAAGCAACTAAAACAGCAAAATATTTAACTGCAGACGAAGGCATACAAAAACAACAAAACAAACAACAATAACAACGAACAAAAAAACAGTCTCCACCCCCCACCCCCACCCTACAAAAAAAAACACCAAAAAAAACCAGCTGAAGGAGCCACAGCCAGACTGACGTTGTCGCAGAGGTCGAAGGTGACGTTGTTGACGTAGTTGTTGGGGCTGGTGGGGTAGATGTTGGTGCGGTGCACGCTGAGGGCAGCAGCTGGTCTGACTGGCCGCACCCCGTACAGGGCCTCCCAGTGGTCGGCCCACCATTTGTGGCGGTACTGAATGAAGTGACACGTGTCCACTATCATGGGCCCTTGGTACATCTCCACTCCCACCACCGTCTGGTACCTACAGGTCAATTCCACTGGTCAGTGTGTGTGTGTGTGTGTGTGTGTGTGTGTGTGTGTGTGTGTGTGTGTGTGATATTGACAGTGTTTCTGTATGTGTATGAGTATGTGCATGTGATAGAGAGACAGACAGACAGAGAGAGAGAGAGAGAGAGAGAGAGAGATAGAAAGAGAGGGAGAGAGAGAGAAAGAGAGAGGGAGGAAGAGAGACAGAGAGATGGGGGGTACCGCACAGGGACACACACACACACACACACACACACACACACACACACCTACCCAAATGCCCCCCCCCCCCCACACACACACACTAACATCCCCCCACCCTCCACTCACGGGTCTTTGACGAAGGAGTGGTTGAGCAGCACTGTGGGTCCCTCAGGGATGGCTCTGTCTTTGAACGTGCCTGGTTCCCCGTGGTTGTCTGTCTCCCCCACAAACAGGCTGTGAGTGATCTCCGTGCCCGTGTCACGGAAACTGGTGCCTCCTGAAAACCCTCTCAGGGAATCCGCCAGTCTGTGACACGTTCACAGAGACACGATCATTGTTCATTGCCATTGACAATACTGTCCTTTGACAAGGGGGACACACGATCATTGTTCATTGCCATTGACAATACTGTCCTTTGAAAAGGGGGACACACGGACATTGTTTATTGCCATTGACAATACTGTCCTTTGACAAGGGGGACACACGATCATTGTTTATTGCCATTGACAATGCTGTCCTTTGACAAGGGGGACACACGATCATTGTTCATTGCCATTGACAATGCTGTCCTTTGAAAAGGGGGACACACGATCATTGTTTATTGCCATTGACAATGCTGTCCTTTGACAAGGGGGACACACGATCATTGTTTATTGCCATTGACAATGCTATCCTTTGACAAGGGGGA
>JAAQRG010001012.1:2500-10613 GCA_011634625.1 Babylonia areolata | reverse complement strand
TTATTTTTATTATTAGTGATAATTGTTCTTATATTATTATTATTATTATTATTATTATTATTATTATTATTATTATTATTATTATTATTATTATATTAGAGTGATAATTGTATTATTATTATTATTATTATTATTTAATTTATTATATTTAATTTTATTATATTTAATTTTATTATTATTTTTATTATTAGAGTGATAATTCTTGTTATATTATTATTATTATTATTATTATTATTATTATATTAGAGTGATAATTGTATTGTTATTATTATTATTATTGTTATTATTATTATTATTTAATTGATTATAGTTAATTTTATTATATTTAATTTTTTTATTATTATTATTAGAGTGATAATTCTTCTTATATTATTATTATTATTATTATGCTATTGCATTATCAATGAAATCTGTTGATAGTTGATTTCATAAAAAGCATTGCTTTAATATCTTAACACGAGGTTTGTTTGGGGTTTTTTGTCTTTGTTTTGTTTTTGTTTTTGTTTTGTTTTGATTGTTTGTTTGCTTGACACAGACTCGAAGTGGTTTCGAAGTACTCGGAATTACTGTATTTTTACTTTTTGAATAAAGATTTCCCTTTCATTACACTGTTGCCCTTTCTGTTTGCTGCTCCCACGTGGTTTATTCTTTCATGAAGCAGATTTGAAGTGATCAATGCAAAGATTCAAAGTAGTTAATCTCCAATAAAGAAACCCTTCAAAAACTCCCATTTTCGTTCATTCCAGACAACTATTCAACACAGAGAGTTACCTCCATTACCATGGACTTAATCTTCAAAACTGTTGTATCATGTCCCGACTTGATAGTTGATTTAATAAGTGCAGCAAAATCTTATGACGTGGTTTTAGCCAGAAACAAAGCGTATTGTTTGTGGTTTGCTACTGAACTCTAACGCAGTGACACTGCTGTAATATTCAGTTTCATGCATTAATGCTATTTTCGTAAGAAGTGGCACGTTGTTTTACCCAGAAACATGCAATCTTGCATATAAAACGACCACAAAAATTTCCTTTTTACAACACGAGAACTCATAATCAATCCTTTTGCATAAAATTCGGGATTTATGTACCTACATTAGAACTGATTTGATAAATGCAATTGCATTATCAATGAAATCTGTTGATAGTTGATTTCATAAAAAGCATTGCAGACTCGAAGTGGTTTCGAAGTACATCTTTCCATTCATTCCATTTAAGTACCCACACTCAAAGATTTAATTTCATTATAGGTCAATAGGTTTTACCGTTCATTTTTACTTTTTGAATAAAGATTTCCCTTTCATTACACTGTTGCCCTTTCTGTTTGCTGCTCCCACGTGGTTTCATGCGTAAAACTTCAAGTAATATTGTTGTTGTGGTTATGGAATCTTACCCACTTTTTCTTTCACTTCCCCCAAACTCATCTTCCAGCTTTTCAGCTTTCCAGGAAAATGAAGTTTTTATGTACCTGCATTAGAACTTTTGATAAATGCAATGGTATTCTGTTATCATCTGAGGCATCAGAATGATTTTCTGTCATCACCAATGAACTCATCTTTTGAAGATGCTTTCGATGCTTTACTATTTCAACACATGATTTTGTGGCAAGAAACTGAAAAAGAGTGCTTTACTTTTCTAACAAAGATTTCCTTTCGTAATGGATATTTTCTTGCAAGCTGTTGCCTTGTTCCATGTGATTCTCCGACGTGACAGTCGATTTGATAAATACACCATTAGTTGATTGAAAAAAGTGGTTTTATGGCGAAAACATTAGTCAATGTTATTGTTTGTTGCATCATAAAGATTTCCTTCCATTACCTTGGTTAACTTTTAACCCGTTTTTAACCCGTGAAGGAGATTGGAAGTGCTACATGCCAAGTAAAGGATCCCATCGGAAACTTTCGCTCTCATCTTTCCATTCATTCCATTTAAGTACCCACACTCAAAGATTTAATTTCATTATAGGTCAATCGGTTTTACCGTTCATTTTTTTTCCAACATGATAATAGATGCAGTGCTTCAACGTCTTGTGAAGCAGTTGTATCTAGAAACAGTGCGTGCAACAACTAAGCAGTAACATATTTCCTTTCATGAACCAAGTCATTTCCTGGCACGTTGCTGTGTTATTCAGAAATATGCTTTTGTAAAACAATACCGACATTCATTGTTTGTGGTTTGCAAAAGATTTCCTTTCACTACCCTTGAGCTCGTCTTCAAGGCTATTGTATAATTCATTTTCTTTGTTGATTTGTTAAATTTAATAGCAAAAATCTGTGTCACGTCAACGCTGTTGGTCTCACGTTATTGTTTGTGGTATAATGAAGATTTCCTTTTATTACCAATGAAATCTTCAAAGGTGTTGATAGCTGATTTGATAATTATTTCATCTAACATATATTTTTTTTATAACTGATGTCATAAATGAAATGTGTCTGGTATCAGAAAGATAAATGAAATTGTTTGAATTTGTGTCATGTCAATATTATTCTTGTTTGCTGCATCTGAAAGATTTCCTTTCATTACCCTGGTTAATTTTTAACCCGTTTTTTGACCCGTGAATTCTTCTAACCCGTTTTTAACGCATGGATTCTACTATGAAGCAGACTGGAAGTGATAAATGTAATGAATTAAAAGTTGTGTCTTTCCAGACAACACTACCCCCACAAAGATTTACTATCATTACCGTGGAACTTATCTTCAAAACTGCTGTATTATTCCTTTTTGTTTTCAAACACGATAGTATAGTTCTTAAACGTCTTATGACGTAGTTTTAGCCAGAAACAGAGCGTTTCGTTTGAAGTTTGTTGTAACGCAGTTACAGATTTCCTTTCATTACCAACACATTTCCTTGCATGATGAAGTATCATTCAGTTTCATGCACTGACATGACTGCTATCATGAATGCTATTTTCTAAATGGTGTCACGTTCTTTTACCCAGAAATATGTACCTTTATCGTTCGTGGTTTATCAACGTCACAAAGGTTTCCTTTCATTACCCTCGAACAGAAGGTTTTTGTATACTCTTGTTTTTATGTACTTTCAATAGAATTCATTTGATAATAGCAATGTTATAAATTTGTGTCACGTCAGTACTGTTAATGTTTGTGGTATCAGAAAGATTTTTTTCATTACCATTACCTTTAATGTTTTAACACGTGGTTTTTCGCAAGAAACGGGTGAAAAGAGTACTCGGGGTTACTGTGGTTTACTATTCAAAACTAACATTTTCTTTCATTACTTGCAAGACGTGTTGTATTAGTGTGGATCGAGCTAATCTTCAAAACTTGTATCATACTCTTTTATGTCCCGACCTGACAGAAACATGCTGTTTTATGTGGAAAACTTTAGTCAGTATTGTTGCTTGTGGCTTAGTGTTCATCGCAGTCACAAAGATTTCCTTCCATTACCCTCGTCAACTTTTAACCCGTCTGTGAAGCAGATTGAAGTAAATGAAATGAGTTAATGAAGTGTCTACATGGAAAACTTCCTCTCCTATTTTCACATTTTCATTCATTCCAGGTAACTGTTCCAACGCTATCCCCTTACAAAGATTTACTTTCATTACCGTGGAACTAATTTTCAAAATTGTATCATTCTATTTTGTTCCGATAGTTGATATTGATTTCGAAATCGACTGCTCTTTATTAGTCTCTGAATCATAGTGATGGATCGTCCTGCGTGATAAAATCTGTTGGCAACATGGTCAAAAGAACCTGGGAGCACGTGGCTCGTGCCTGCTTCTGGAAAGGTGTGAGCAGCAGGGGAATCCAGCGTGTGAGAATGGTCGTGGGTGTTTTTTTTGTTTTCAACAGACTCAATGATCTTGACATATTAGGCTAGTCCAAAAATGACCGCCACCACTTCTCTTCATCAGTTGGCGGACTGTGGTCGACCGGGAATGGGAGCCGTTTCCATCGATGTTCGACCACACTTGAACTGACGATGTCAGTGCTTGGCTACGTCATACGATGGTAGGGGATAGTGTTGGAATAAGTCTGTTTCATCTTGTCGAAGGTCTCCATTGGTGTGCAACTTCTCGTGCGGAAACTTGATGACCGCTCTCCATTTAACTGTCTCTCCATTTAATTCTACGCCACAGCACGTGTACAAGAGAAACTGTTATTAGTTCAGAGATGCAAATTAACATGTGAACTATAGATACATGCATTATAGATCAGATAGTCTGATTCAATGCAAGATTGCATTCTTGATGTTAAATCCTGGATAATATTCAACAAACTAACGTTAATGACGACAAAACCGAATCTATAAGAATGTCCACATCTTTTTTTTTCTTCTCTACTGTGGTTTGTGATGCCACAGTTTAGTTTTCTAAATCAGCAAGGATTCATTCTTGACTATAACCTCAAAATGCATGCTCAGGTAGTCAATCTGATGTGAACAGTCAATTGCGAACTTCATCGGATTAGTTCTATCCATGAAACTATTTTTGCTTCTGTGCTGTCACGAATCGATTAATAATTCTCTTCTCACAGTCTGTCCACATAATCTTCAGCGAATCAAAAAACTTCAAAACAATGCTGCCATTCTGATTCTCAGAGTCCCACGTACTCTTTACATTACTCACCACCTCCGTACTCCCCACTGGCTCCTCATTAAAGCAAGAGTTAAATACAAAGATGCGTGTCTGCTAGTCCGGTTGTGGAACGAAATAAATATGGAAAGTTGGGAACAAATTGCAACAGTTGATTTTATGTTGTTTTTGGATAGTGCCTAATGTAATTAAAATGTTGTGAAAAGGGGAGATCGATCTATTAGTTTGTTTATAATTTTGATGAAATGACGTCACAAATGCTCCATTTCTACAGTAGAGCTGCGCTCAGTGTAAACATGGTGAAGTGACCATTCGTTGGATATGTATCGTTATAAATCACCAGAATTTAACATAATTTAGTGTGTTGATTGGGAAAATGTGCCATATGTGCATAATTTCGATGAAACTGATGATGTAACATGCTCTATTTTTAGAACAGGACTGCGGTCAAGAAAACATGGTCGAGTCGTTGGACAGGTTTCGTTATACAATGCTTTTAATTAACGTCATATGCTTACAGAACTTGAAAATATATTCATATTTAATAAACTGTGAAACAGTTTAGTGATCAGTTCAAAAGCATATATGGGTTGGGCTGTGCCTAGCAACTTCACTTCATTGTTGCCGTGTGTTACGCGTGTGATTACAGTCTTTGCTGAGGCACCATTATGGCTCTGCTTTTCAAAACACTATACACTCCCTAATACAAGCCTAGCAGCCTTTTGCTTTATAAATGAAGAGAAAGTTCAAAACAGGGGGAAAGCGGAAATAAGATATTTCAGTCTTACCTAGAACACTTGTGGAGAAAGGTGTAGTGTGTGTAATCCACGTAAAATCAAGGGGGGAAAACGCTGCACTCTGTACACTTTTTTTCGGTGAGTTGAAGCAGCTCAGGCCCTTGCATTCTCCACATGCCAGAGAACACTCCAGGCCATGTTTTCGACACGTGCACGACTTTGACTTGCTTTGATTATGGCCAGCAGCTGCAAGGTATTGTAGCATATCTTGCATTGCCTGAAGATGCTGGAGCCAGTTTCCTGTCCTTTCAGCCCTCAGAAAACGGCGCAGTATGTCGATCATGTCCATGTACTGCAGCCAAAGGTTAGATGTATGGCTGGATGACAGGTCGTGTTTTGTCTGAAGCATTCTGTCATTCAGTCTATGTAGTTCAGGGTGCGCTGCACTGTCTACAACTGAAATGCTCTTGTCCATGACTTGGTCGTATAACTGGAGAGCTGACTTGAGATCTTCATTGTCTCCAACATCCACCACAGCTTGTTCATTTTGCTGTTCTTCTACAATGGTTTCCAGAGGGTAGTTGAATGCCATGGATGCAATAAGGGCATTCAGAACAGCATCAACAAGGAAATACCCACGAACAGCTCTGGCCACAGATTTTCCTGTCAACATTTGAATTATAGCATTTGGTGCAAATACCACTTCCAACAACTGCTGAACGCCAGATCCTGCCATGATGCGCCCTATGGAACCAAGAAAGCTCATTTCTGTATGAAAGCCGCCAAACCGTAAGACAATGGAGTGGAGTGGATTGGGCTGCCATCTGGTTCACCGGCTACAATTATCCTGGACTTCCACCAGAGAGGTTGATCAAAGGTGATGACTGGAGTCACATGGTACTGATTTGCCAATGCTGACAAGAAGTGCAGAGTTGTGAACACACAGCTCATGTCTGTGGGGTCCATGTCAATCATGGGTAGGAAGGTGAAGCAGCTTCGTCCTGGGAAGGGGCCATCACACACTGCTTGCATAGTTCCTCACCAGCCTAGTCGTGGAGAGCGCAGTGGCCATGAAATTTTCCACAGGAGGTCAATGACTGACATTAAGAATACCATATTCTAGATTCAGCTCAGAGTTGGAAGAGTGAAATATTTTTACTGGTATTTTCCCAATGCTTTTCACCTTCTCAGCTGTAACAGTTTGGTCCCTTTTGATTGCTCTGCTACTGCTGTTGGCAGGAGTGACAGCAGCTATCATGGCACCATGGAAGGTGCCAGTCCCATCAATTGTTTGGGTGTTATGGTCCACATTGTCTGCCACAAACTGCACACAGCTGCAATGCCAACGCCTTGGGTCAGTGCTGTAGACTGCTCAAATCTCTTAACCACCATATGAAGAAGAGAACCCTAGTTTGCTCAAATGATCAACTAAGTATTTTGAACCAATCAGATGATGAACTTCAACTCCAAGACCTAATTGTAATGGCGATATCAAGACCTTTGGTCTTGCTGCTTGGATGAGTGCCTGACCAAGAGAAGCGATCTTCAGTTGACAGTCCTTTTTGTTGTGAAGCAGTGTATCAAGAAAGGGTTTGACTGATGGTGGGAGGTATTCTAAGTTTTTATCCAGGCTAGCAATGTCAGAACTCGATGGGTAGTGCTCTTTCGATGTGTCCATGGCCTTGATGTCTGAGAGGAGGAGTGAAGCAGCTGTTTGAATGATCCGAATTTTTTCTGTTTCGTCGTCAGTCTTTGGAAAAATCTTTGATCTTTTCAGCAGTTGTTCTGAAAGTAACAACATTTGCTTTCCCTCTAATTGATGTGATAATGATGGTTTCTCCAAAATGATCCTGTAACTTTTGTCGGAGTTGTTTTTTTTGTGTGTAGGGTTCTTTTTCTGTCCTAGTTTCGTGAAGAAACTGTCGCATTTTCTCTTGGAGATCTGTCAGCGTGATTTGTTCATCATCATTTTCCACCAGAAACTGTGCCATTCTAAGAGATGCAGCTGTTCGCTCTTCATCAGCTGGTCTACCCTTTCGTGTCGGTTGGTTGAAATTCCTGTTGTTGATGGTGCAAGACAAGCGCTTTGTGGGGGTGTTTTTGTTTGTTCTAAAATTGACACTACATTGTTGGTGATACACTGCATCTGCTGCATGCAGATCGTTAACAGACTCAATACGGCTTCTTACGGTCTGTGCCCACAGGTCGCCCCTTTCAAGACATTTCTCCAGCAGACTTTTTTCACATTCAAAAGACCGAACGGCAAACACTGTGTCTGTGTCCTGACTCTGTCATTTGTTGCCGACTGCCCACAGAGTAAGCAGTCTGTTCTAAAGTTCAATGGTTTGTCAGCCTTGCTGCGGAGTTTGACAGGTGAATGTTCTTCAGCTTTTTCTTCATTCTGTTTCGCTTCAAGTCACGTTTTTATTGAATTGGCGTTTGCGTAATCGTGTCGGCATTCTTTATGAAGTCCCAGACCAAGATGAAATGTCCCCTCTCTCAGTGCACGCTTTCTGGAGTCCTTTCAAACCTTTTTCTGACTGAATAGTCTGCACTGTGTTGCCGCCATCATGTAACGGTTTTCCACATAAAATACAGCAATGTCCCACATCTAGGAACAAGACAGAAAAGAGGGAAATGAGGAAAATCAACACTTTTTTCTATCAGTCATCTCATTTAGTGTACTCTTGCCGTTTTCACACAAACTGCTGTTTTCTTTTCGTGTTATTATCTTTTTTTTTTAATGTAATAATTTACTACTTTTTTACGTACTTACGTATTTATAAATCATCTTGTGATAATTTCAGATACATTTACAGTG
>JAAQRG010001007.1:2500-10634 GCA_011634625.1 Babylonia areolata | reverse complement strand
TCCACAGTGCTGTGTCACCCTGCACCCCTTCCACAGTGCTGTGTCACCCTTCACCCCTTCCTTCCACAGTGCTGTGTCACCCTGCACCCCTTCCTTCCACAGTGCTGTGTCACCCTGCACCCCTTCCTTCCACAATGCTGTGTCACCCTGCACCCCTTCCTTCCACAATGCTGTGTCACCCTGCACCCCTTTCTTCCACAATGCTGTGTCACCCTGCACCCCTTCCTTCCACAGTGCTGTGTCACCCTGCACCGCTTCCTTCCACAGTGCTGTGTCACCCTGCACCCCTTCCTTCACAGTGCTGTGTCACCCTGCCTTCACAGTGCTGTGTCACCCTGCACCTTCCACAATGCTGTGTCACCCTGCACCCCTTCCTTCCACAGTGCTGTGTCACCCTTCACCCCTTCCTTCCACAGTGCTGTGTCACCCAGCACCCCTTCCTTCCACAGTGCTGTGTCACCCTGCACCCCTTCCACAGTGCTGTGTCACCC
Source organism: Babylonia areolata (assembly GCA_011634625.1). Lineage (NCBI taxonomy): Eukaryota > Metazoa > Mollusca > Gastropoda > Neogastropoda > Buccinidae > Babylonia > Babylonia areolata. The sequence goes on along the minus strand of JAAQRG010001007.1, from coordinate 10,143 downwards.
TGCACCCCTTCCACAGTGCTGTGTCACCCTTCACCCCTTCCTTCCACAGTGCTGTGTCACCCTGCACCCCTTCCTTCCACAGTGCTGTGTCACCCTGCACCCCTTCCTTCCACAATGCTGTGTCACCCTGCACCCCTTCCTTCCACAATGCTGTGTCACCCTGCACCCCTTTCTTCCACAATGCTGTGTCACCCTGCACCCCTTCCTTCCACAGTGCTGTGTCACCCTGCACCGCTTCCTTCCACAGTGCTGTGTCACCCTGCACCCCTTCCACAGTGCTGTGTCACCCTGCACCCCTTCCACAGTGCTGTGTCACCCTGCACCCCTTTCTTCCACAGTGCTGTGTCACCCTGCACCCCTTCCTTCCACAGTGCTGTGTCACCCTGCACCCCTTCCACAGTGCTGTGTCACCCTGCACCCCTTCCTTCCACAGTGCTGTGTCACCCTGCACCCCTTCCTTCCACAGTGCTGTGTCACCCTGCACCGCTTCCTTCCACAGTGCTGTGTCACCCTGCACCCCTTCCTTCCACAGTGCTGTGTCACCCTGCACCCCTTCCTTCCACAGTGCTGTGTCACCTTGGGACAGATGACGTCATCACAACGTCAGGCGATGTGGGGAAGATATGTGTAAGCGTGCTGTGTCACGTTTCTTTAAACGTGTGCGTGCGCACCTGCGCAAACACACACGCTCAGATTGACACGGAGGGGCAAACACACATGCATGCAAAGATAGACATACACTTGCGCATATATAGACATGCACATGCATACATTTATATACACACTTACAAATGGGTGCACTCACACACGCACGCACGCACACGCACGCACGCACGCACGCACGCGCGCACGCACGCACACACACGCGCACGCACGCACGCACGCACGCACGCACGTACGCACGCACACACACCACACCCACACCCACCCACACACACACACACACACACACACACACACACACGGAGTACAACGACAAACTGAGAGCAAAGCAAGCCATCTTCTGTCGCTGCTGCCGCTGAGAGAGATAAGGAGAGACAGAGACAAACCATCAGAGAGAGAGACAGATAGAGAGACAGACCGACACAGAGAGAGACAGGCAGAGAGACAGACAGAGAGACAGACAGGCAGAGAGACAGGCAGAGAGAGAGAGAGAGAGAGAGAGAGAGAGAGAGAGAGACAGACAGACAGAGAGAGACAGGCAGAGAGAGAGAGACAGGTAGAGAGACAGGCAGAGAGACAGACAGGCAGAGTGAGAGAGACAGGCAGAGAGACAAACAGGAGAGAGAGACAGGCAGAGAGAGAGAGGCAGGCAGGCAGAGAGAGAGACAGAGAGAGAGACAGGCAGAGAGAGAGACAGGCAGAAAGACAGGCAGAGAGAGAGAGAGAGGCAGAGAGACAGGCAGAGAGAGAGACAGAGAGAGAGACAGAGAGAGAGACAGATAGGCAGAGAGAGAGAGAGAGACAGAGAGACAGACAGGCAGAGAGACAGACAGGAGAGAGAGAGAGAGACAGGCAGAGAGAGAGAGGCAGAGAGAGAGAGAGACAGGCAGAGAGACATGCAGGCAGAGAGAGAGACAGAGAGAGAGAGAGACAGGCAGAGAGACAGGCAGAGAGAGAGACAGACAGAGAGAGAGAGAAAGAGAGAGGCAGAGAGAGAGAGAGGCAGAGAGACAGGCAGAAAGACAGGCAGAGAGACAGGCAGAGAGAGAGAGACAGAGAGACAGACAGGCAGAGAGACAGGCCGGCAGAGAGACAGACAGGCAGAGAGACAGAGAGAGACAGGCAGAGAGAAAGACAGGCAGAGAGACAGAGAGAGAGAGAGACATGCAGAAAGACAGGCAGAGAGAGAGAGAGACGGGCAGAGAGACAGGCAGAGAGAGAGAGACAGGCAGACAGGCAGAGAGAGAGACAGGCAGAGAGACAGAGAGAGACAGACAGAGAGAGACAGACAGAGAGAGAGAGACAGGCAGAGAGACACAGAGAGAGAGACAGGCAGAGAGACAGACAGGCAGAGAGACAGAGAGAGACAGACAGAGAGAGAGAGAGAGACAGGCAGAGAGACAGACAGAGAGATTCAGATTCAGATTCAGATTTATTCATTAAAAAACCTAGGCCCCTTATGAAGGGGTAAGTGACAATATAAGTAATAACAAACAAAATGAAAATATATAGCCAACCATAATAAGTACACATATAACATAAACGCTGCAATGAAGTACAGCATCTTAAGATGTTACGATATCCCGAAATTTAAATGCCTGGTGTAAAAACAGATCAGTGCCGAGAAGACCAAGGTTATGACCAACAACAGCCAAGGCGTAACGTCCAACTTGCACGTAAACGGTGAAAAACTGGAAGAAGTCTCCTCCTTCAAATACTTGGGTGCCATTGTGTCAGACGAGGGTTCGAAACCAGAGGTCCTGTCCAGAATCGCGCAGACTACTGCCGCATTGAGTCGATTGAAGACTATATGGAAGGACAAAAAGATCTCCCTTTCGTCCAAAATCAGACTAATGCGCTCCCTCATCTTCTCAATATTTCTATACGCTTGCGAATCCTGGACCCTCACTGCAGAACTCCAGAGAAGAATCCAGGCCCTGGAAATGAGATGCTTCCGCAAGATCCTGAACATTACATACAAAGACCACATCACAAATGAGGAAGTGAAAAGAAGAGTCCAAAACGCCATTGGCCCATTCAAAGACCTGCTAACCACAGTGAAGGAACGCAAGCTCCGCTGGTATGGACACGTCACACGATCAGACGGCCTAGCCAAGACCATCCTGCAGGGTACCGTACAAGGAAGGAGGAAGAGAGGCAGACAGAGAAAGCGGTGGGAGGACAACATCAAAGAGTGGACGGGCCTGCCATTTGCCACAACTCAAAGGGCCGCTGAGGACCGAAGCAGGTGGCGCGAGCTGACCAGGCAGTCATCCATGGTGCCCCAACGACCCACCCACGGGTCAAGGGATAGATGAGATGAGATGAGTAAAAACAGTGCCAGATTCCATATATCAGCAAGTCTCCTGGATGACAATAATAAACTCAGTTTGAATAAACATGGCTGTCGATAGTACTTAGGTGGTATATATTTTTCTCTAATTCTACAAAGAGCTAGACAACGAAAAACAAAATGTACCTCGTCTTCTTTGTCTTCTTTACATAGTGGGCAAATTAAATCATTGTCAGTAAAATCTCTGTATCTATAGTAATGTGTAGCTAAATCTGACACGCCTAACCTAAATCTTGTTGTTACATACTTCAAATACATGCCCATGTTACATACCAAGTACTGTTTAACATCATGCGTATGTCCAAAAGTTCTATACAAACTAAATCTTTCACTGTTTTGAATATGGTAATTCCAGTCCTGTCATCTACAATCAATCAAGCGTTGCCGGAAAAGTCTTACAAACTGATTTATACTACCAACACCTTGATTCAACCATACATCACCAAATCCATATCTAAATAAACAAATATGTACATCTGTGACCCAGTTTCTCTTTCCCCTAATATCTAACTCACACAACATTTTGTAAGCTCTGTCAGGTATTCTGTAATCTTCCATTTGTAACAACTTAAGCCAATAACGTATACACTGTATAGCAGAGTTAATATATATCGGATGCCTATTTGTTTCACCATAAACAAGATCATTAGGTGTACGCAGATCTACGCCTAGAAATTTCTTCAACGCAAACAAGTGCACAGATTCACATTCCAACGCGGCTTTATGCAGACCCCATAATTCAGAACCATATTGCATGACGGGTTGTACCTGAGCATCAAAAATTTTCAAAAACAATTGTAGAGAAGTATTATTTAACGAAGATAATCTTTTTATAACACACAATAAGACATTTTTGGCCCTGCTAGCAAGCTCTTTACAAGCAGAAACAAAGCTCAAACGTGTAGTAAAATTTATCCCCAAATATTTATAAACATTGACAACAGGCATTGTAATACTATCATAAAACCATCTTTCCCGTGAACTTAAATATCCCCCCTTTCTAAATACAATGATGTTACTCTTACACATGTTGACTTTCAGTTGAAGGGAAATTGCTGCACGTTGTAAGTTATTCAGCTGAGTCTGTAGACCAACAATAGTTTCTGACAAAAGTACAACGTCATCTGCTAATAACAAGATAATTCAAATGCATCAAAAGAAAAAGTGGCACCATGTCTTCCGTTATTAATAACATAAATTGCCAGTTCATTTATGAAAAGGGAGAACAACACTGCACTGCACACATCACCTTGTTTTACTCCAGCTGTACAGGCTATATAATCTGTCAACTGTGCACCACATCTAACTCTATATTTTACGGTATCATAAATACTCCGAATACACTTATACAATTTACCTCTTATACGATTTTTCAACAATATTGGCCATAGCAGATGTCTGTTTATGGAGTCGAAGGCTTTCTCGAAATCAATGAAGGCTACATAAAGTTTACGATTATTAGAAAATTGCTTTTGTACCAGTGCCAAAAGAGCAAACATATGATCTGTTGTTGAATATCCTTTCTTAAAGCCGGCTTGGTGGTCTCCGGTAATGTCATTTTCTTGTACCCATTCTTGTATTCTATTATTTAATATTGTACTAAACATTTTGCTACTTATATCACTAAGACAAATGCCCCTATAGTTATTTGGATTGTTGACATCTCCTTTCTTTAAAAGAGGTAAAATAACTGATTCTGTCCAGCTTTGAGGAAAGATACCCTTGTCAAATAGTGTATTAAATAATTTAACAAAAAACTGTATAACATGGTCATTTGAATTCTTTTACATTTCACCAATAATACTATCCGGCCCAGCAGCTTCACGATTTTTCAATTTCCTCATTGAATATAATACTTCCTCCCTAGAAACTGGACGGTTCATATAGTCATTAGACTCAACATACTGACATCCCCATTTACATTACCACTAGCTGTATCTTTTTCTAACAACGATTTAAAGTGATGAAACCATGTGTCGATACTGATGTCATTTCTTGATTGTTTTCTTTTAAATGAGGTTTTGTGAACAGCTTCCCAGAACTCTTTCTGGTTCAGTATAGATGTGACAAGTTGATCTAACAATGCATCGTTAAACTGTTTCTATTTTCTTTTCAACATTTTTTTGTATTCACGTTTGACTTGATTATATTCATGGCAAACATTCCTATCCAAAGAACGTCTGCATTTCGCTAATAGTCTTCTTACTTTGAAAAAAGAAAAGTAAGAAGTAAGAAGACAGACAGAGAGAGAGACAGAGAGAGAGAGACAGGCAGAGAGAGAGGCAGAGAGAGAGAGAGTCAGGCAGGCAGAGAGACAGACACAGAGAGAGACAGACAGACAGGCACAGAGAGAGAGAGACAGGCAGAGAGACAGACAGAGAAAGAGACAGGCAGACAGAGAGACAGGCAGAGAGAGAGAGAGAGAGTCAGGCAGGCAGAGAGACAGACAGACAGGCAGAGAGAGAGAGAGAGAGGCAGAGAGAGAGAGAGAGGCAGAGAGACAGGCAGAGAGAGAGAGAGAGGCAGAGACAGACAGGCAGAGAGAGAGAGAGAGAGAGAGAGAGAGAGGCAGAGAGAGAGACAGGCAGAGAGACAGGCAGAGAGACAGACAGAGAAAGAGACAGGCAGAGAGAGAGACAGAGAGACAGACCGGCAGAGAGACAGGCAGAGAGACAGACAGAGAAAGAGACAGGCAGAGAGAGAGAGAGAGAGACAGGCAGAGAGAGAGACAGGCAGAGAGACAGACAGAGACAGGCAGAGAGAGAGACAGGCAGAGAGACAGACAGAGAGACAGACAGGCAGAGAGAGAGACAGGCAGAGAGACAGACCGGCAGAGAGAGAGACAGGCAGAGAGACAGGCAGACAGAGAGACAGACAGACAGACAGAGAGACAGACAGGCAGAGAGACAGACCGGCAGAGAGACAGGCAGAACGGCAGAGAGACAGACAGGCAGAGAGAGAGAGACAGACAGAGAGAGAGACAGAGAGACAGACCGGCAGACAGACAGGCAGAGAGACCGGCAGAGAGACAGACAGAGAGACCGACAGGCAGAGAGACCGGCAGAGAGACAGACAGAGAGACAGACAGAGAGAGAGAGAGAGAAACAGGGTGGCTGGAAGGACAGAGAAGGAGAAAGAGAGAGGCGGGTGGGAAAGACAGACAGAGACGCAGACAGAGAAAGAGAGAGTTGGGGGCACAGACAGACAGAAAAAATGGGGTGGGGGAACAGACAGAAAGAGAAAGGTGGGGACAGACAGAGAGACAGAGAAAGAGATAGATGGGGGACAGAGAGACAGAGAAAGAGGGAGGTGGGGACAGACAAAGATGGGTGGTGGAGAGACTGACCAAGAAAGAGAGACAGAGAAAGAGAGAAGTGGGGGGACAGACAGAGAGACAGAGAGGGGTGGTGGACAGAGACAGAGAGGGGTGGTGGACAGACAGAGAGAGAAAGAGATGGGTGGGGGACAGACAGAGAAAGAAAGGGGTGGGGAACAGACAGAGAGAGAAGAAATTAATTGGATCATTTTTTCTTTATTGTTTTTTTTCTTCATTTAAAAAAAAAAAAAAATCAATGCTTTTTCGTGCTATATATCTTTGTGTGTTTACTTGCTTGATTTTATTTTCCTCCTTAGCTTTGCACAAATTCTTCCGTTCTGTTAACTTCTTCTGTTTCCCTCTATTTTCTTTCTTTTCTTCTTTATTTTCAATTCTTCCTGTTCTGTCTTTTTTTTGTTTTGTTTTTTGTTGTTGTCTTTTTAGGGGGCGGGGTGGGGGGTGGGGGGGAGTTCTTTCTTTCGTTCTTTTACATGTTAAGACATGTAATGGTTAATAGTTGTTGTCCCCCCACCCCCCCAACCCCCCATTCTATTCCTTCTCCCTTTATTCATTCAGTTCTTTTTTTTTTTCTTTACCTTTTCGGTTTTGCAATTATTTTGTGCCTCGTTTTCTACGAGAGATAGATGAGTCCGAAAACATAGCTCCATCAGGTCATTATACTCGCCATGGGTTTCATTTCCATAGGAAGTTTCTTATCCAAACAGCCTACAGCCCTTTCCATACACTTCCTGTTTGGCCCCCTGTCTGCCTGTCTGTCTATCTGTCTGCCTGCCTATCTGCCTGCCTGTCTGTCTGTCTGTCTGTCTGCCTGCCTGCCTGTCTGCCTGCCTGCCTGCCTGCCTGTCTGTCTGTCTGTCTGTCTGTCTGTCTGTCTGTCTGTCTGCCTACCTGTCTGCCTGCCTGTCTGTCTGTCTGTCTGCCTACCTGTCTGTCTGCCTGCCTGCCTGCCTGCCTGCCTGCCTGCCTGTCTGTCTGTCTGTCTGTCTGGCTGTCTGTCTGTCTGTCTGTCTGTCTGCCTGTCTGCCTGCCTGTCTGTCTGTCTGTCTCACTCTCTCCAAGTCTTTGTTTGACCCCTTCGCCCGGCGCTTTTCCCTCTCTCTCCTTCCTTTTCAATTGATGATGTTGTTGTAATCAAAACCATCATCATCATTATCATTTTCAGTCCAATCATCATCATCACCATCACCATTATCATCATCATCAGCAGCAGTTGCATCATCACCATCATCATTATCATCATCATCATCAGCAGCAGCAACAGCAGCAGTAGCATCATCATCATCATCATCA
>JAAQRG010001005.1:0-10599 GCA_011634625.1 Babylonia areolata | reverse complement strand
CCCCCCCCCCCCCTTCCCCCTCAATACTCATTCCAGAGAGGAGGAGGGGAGTTATGCTGGACTAATGCCCATATACCCACCCTCACCCCCAGTTATGTAGCTAACAGTAGAAGGGGAGGTGAATCTGCCCAAATGCAACCATGTATTATCCCCTCCCCAATTACTTGGACATTTGTAGAAGAGGGGTAATTCTGGCCTCATGCCCATATACCCCATCCCCCACCCCACCCCACCCCCACCAAGTTCTTCTGATACTAAGATCAGAACAAAGGAAGGAAGCAGCTCAGGCCTTATACCTATATACACTCTACTCTCACATAAAGGAGGGGTGTGGGTGTGTGATTCTGGCCTTATGCCCGTTTACCCACACACCCACCCCCACCCAATTTTTTTCAAGAAAACGAGGATCAGAGAAGAGGAGTGAAGAAACTCTGGCCTTAATATGCCCATATACAAAAGACATCCCCTCTCTATATCAAGCTCACATAAGGGGAAAGGGGAGTGATTCTGGATTTATGTCACCCCACCCCCCACCCCACCCCCCCACACACCGCCTGACCCACCCACCCCTTCCTCTCGAGTTCGTCTAATACCATATTTTAGGAAAATTCTCTTCTTTTGACCATATACACTCTCCTCCCAATATTAAGTGCACATAAAGAGGGATGGGGGAATTTATCTTGGCCTTATGCCCGTTTAGACCCCCCCCCCTCCACCCCACCCACCCCATTCTTCTACTATCATAATCAGAGAAGAGGGGTGAAGTGATTCCGGCCTTATGCCTATGTAAACTCTCCTTCCAATATTAAGTTCACATAACGTGGTGTGTGTGTGGGTGGGTGGGTGGGGGGGGGGGTCGTGGGGGAGGGGGGATTCTGGCCCTATGCCCGTTTAGACTCCCACGCCAACCATTCTTGTGATACTATGAGAAGAGAAGGAAGAAATTTCTGGCCTAATACCTATGTACACTCTCCTCTAAATGTTAAGTTCACATAACAGGGGAGGGCAGTGATTCTGGACTTATGGAGTGATGGCCCAGAGGTAACGCGTCCGCCTTGGAAGCGAAAGAATCTGAGCGCGCTGGTTCTAATCACGGCTCAGCCGCCGATATTTTCTTCCCCTCCACTAGACCTTGAGTGGTGGTCTGGACGCTAGTCATTCGAATGAGACGATAAACCGAGGTCCCGTGCGCAGCATGCACTTAGCGCACGTAAAAGAACCCACGGCAACAAAAGGGTTGTTCCTGGCAAAATTCTGTAGGGAAATCCACTTTCGATAGGAAAATTTTTTTTTTTTTTTTTTTTTTTAAAGGAAAAGCAAATAAAACTGCACGCAGGGGAAAAAAGGGGGTGGCGCTGTAGTGTAGCGACGCACTCTCCCTGGGGAGAGCAGCCCGAATTTCACACTGGGAAATCTGTTGTGATAAAAAGAAATACAAATACAAATCTGGGTGAAGTGAGGAGCCAATAAAAAGAGAAATACAATACAATACAATGCCCTTGTAGACCTAAACCCCACTACCATTCTTCTATTACTAAGATCAAATGAGAGGACGGAAGAAAGGCTGGCCGTAAACCCATACTCTCCTCTCTATGTTAAATTCTCATAAGTGGGGGTGGGGTGGGGGGGAGGGTGTAATTCTGACCTTATGCGCAATCATACGCCCCCCCTTTCCTTTCACTTAAGAGGGGGGTTGATTCTGGTCCTATCCCATTTAGACACCCCCACTCCAATTTTTTCCATTACTTGGATCAGAAAAGAGAAGTGAAGTAACTGGCCGTATGCCTCCCAATGTTAAGTTCACAGAAGGGGGGTGGGGGTGATTCTGGCGTTCATGTATGTGTGTGTGTGTGTGTGTGTGTGTGTGTGTGTGCATTTTACTTATAAACACGATTATGGATGTTCTAATAGCTGGATGTTTTTATTTGTTTACATTGTTGTGCAATACGTTATTGTCTTTACGTGTGCATGTGTGCGTGTGTGTGTGTGTGTGTGTGTGTGTGTGTGTGTGCATTTTACATTTATATACGATCAATTTGTTGGATTTTTTTTTTAACATTGTTGTACACTACCTTGTCTTTACACAAGGGGGGGGGGGGCGGAGGGGGTCTGATTCTGATTCTGGCCCTTTGCCCGTTCAGACCCCCATCCACCCCAGTTTCTTCTATTGCTAGGATCGGAGAAGAGGAGTAAAGAAATTCAGGCCTTATATCTATATTTACTCTCCTCCAAATGTTAAGTTCACGTAAGGGGCGCAGAGGATTTAGACCCCGCCCCATCCTAAGGGTAGTAATTCTGGCCCTATGCCCGTTTTTAACCCCCCACCCACCCACCCCCCTCCAATTCTTCCATTACTAACATTAAAGAAGAGGAGGGAAGGAATTCTGGCCTAATACCCATTGAGATTATGACCATAATCACATACTCTCCTCCCAATGTTACGTTCACATAATGGATGGGGTTCTTTCCTTGTGCCCGTTCAGACTCCCGCCTCCATTGTTCTACCCCTATGATCAGAAAAGAGGAGGAAAGAAATTCTGGCCTTGTACCCATATACACTCTCCTCCCAATATTAAGCTCTTATAAGGAGGTTGGGGGTGATTTTGTCCTAATCCCGCTTCCCCCGTCCCGCCTCTCACACACACCCTTCCAATATTATGTTTTTTCTTTCTCCAGTCACTGACACTCACCCTCTCCATTTTACATTTTGTACTCTATCTTTTCCACATTATGTTCTCTCTCTCTCTCTCTCTCGTTCTCTCTCTCGTTCTCTCTCTCTCTCTCTCGTTCTCTCTCTCTCTCTCTCTCGCTCTCTCTCTTCCTTTCTTAGTCCCCTCCCCCTTGCCCCACCCCCTCCCCTCCACCTCAACTGCCCCCCTTTTCATTCGAATTTACAGAAATGTCAATTTCTAATTAATAATAACAATCATCATTATGATAGAAATGATAATAATCCAAATAATAATAATAATAATATCATTTCTTTTCAGTCTAATATCATCATCTTAGATGAACAGACTATAAATAAATAAACAAACGAAGTACTCCCCGGCGAGTAAGTTCAGGCACGTGCCTGAACTCTCTCCTCCTGTCGGACAGGGAGGTGGACATAGGCACATGCCTAGGGTCTTTTTGAACGGGAGCGTGTCGTTGTGCCGCCGACCCGCTATGCCGCCGACCCGTTGTGCCGACCCGTTTACGGATTGTCTTTTGTCACAAAAAAGTTTGCTTGGGACAAACATTGGTTGTTATGATCTTTTATTTCTTTTTGAGTGTGATTGGGTATGTGTCTCTGTGTGTGTGTGTGTGTGAGAGAGAGAGAGAGAGAGAGAGAGAGAGAGAGAGAGAGAGATTGTTTGACAATGGGTCTGCGGTAATATGATTTTATTCCCTTTCGGTACCAGGGCATTTTACATTTGCAGTACATTGGAAGATTGTTTCCGCCATTTCCTTGTTTTGGGCTATAGATACTAGTGGAGAAATGATCTGTACGAGAAACTTTCCTTTAAAATTCGTTTCTAGCACACTTTTTTCTTTTTGCTTGTTATTGGTTTTGTTTCTCATTAAAAATGTAGAAAATTGAAAGTATTACATTTGTCCTGAATACATATTTTTTATCATTTAGTTTGCATTTGCACGAGCCCGCCTCTAAATGGCGAGTTTTAGTGTCATTCAGTGTTTACATCATAATATACGTCATTTGTGAAAACTGCTACTGTCATATATCACTTTTCACGCGCATGTGATGAAAAGCGAAAGGGAATAAAGCGGTATAGCGGCATAGCGGGTCGGCGGCATAGCGGGACGGCGGCATAACGGGTACCCCCCTTTTGAACAATACCCCAAATGACTCCACGGGAAGTGGTTTTGGAACAAAAGGGGTTAGGGGGCTCGAAGAGGGGTAGGGGGTGAGTGATTCTGGATCAGGTCCAGAATCATATCCTCCTCAAATTCGGTTGCGATGTGTTTGGAATGGTATGTATTGTCGTTTGGGACACTTTCAGAGCTTTGTAGAGAGGGAATGATTTTGGACCATAGGGAGGATGGGGAAGGGGAGGGGGGGTCGTCTGGATTTACTCCTCGGGGGTGCGTTTAGGCACCTGCCCATTACACCGGGACAAGCATGATAAGCATCTCTCACATTCATTCTGCTTCTTAAAGAAGGCACTCGATATACAGTCATTTGTTTACATAGACATCGTCCACTTGGCTTAACCATCTTTTCTGAGATGGACATCGTTTACGAGGCTCATCATGTTTTTTTTTCAATGAACCTTTATTGGAGCTGTATTATTTTCCTCTGTGATTGCGCGCGCAGTGTGTGTGTGTGTGTGTGTGTGTGTGTGTTTATGTGTGAGAGAGAGAGAGAGAGAGAGAGAGAGAACACTGAATGGTTTAATGTGTATGAGAGAGAGACAGAGAGAGAGACAGACAGACAGAGAGAGAGAGAGAGGGAGAGGGAGAGAGAGAGCAACATCCCACTATCTGACACCTGTTCTCCTATCTTCGTTCTGCAGAGACAGGCGGAGGATCAAAGCACGCAACGCCGCCAGAAGATACTTAATGAACATCAAAACAGAAATGAACATCACAACAGAACTGAACACCAACACAGAACTGAACACCCAAACAGAATTGAGCACCAACGCAGAAATAAACACCAAAACAGAACCGAACACCAAAACAGAACTGAACACCAACACAGAACTGAACACCAAAACAGAACTGAACACCAACACAGAACTGAACACCCAAACAGAATTGAGCACCAACGCAGAAATAAACACCAAAACAGAACTGAACACCAAAACAGAACTCAACACCAACACAGAACTCAACACCAACACAGAACTGAACGCCCAAACAGAATTGAACACCAACGCAGAAATAAACTTCGACACAGAACTGAACACCCAAACAGAATTGAACACCAACGCAGAAATAAACACCAAAACAGAACTCAACACCAGCACAAAACTGAACACCAACACAGTGGGATCCTTCGACAGCAGCCGATCCAAAACCCAACAGAAGATGTTGAAGAACATCATGATAATCCACGACAGAGAGCGCGAGCGTCGTCTGAAGGGAGAAACGAGTTTCTGCGTCGACCAATCTACCTGCGTGGATGTCCTAAAATTGAAACGTGGGCCATCATTACCATTAATCACACCATCTCCACCTCCATCAATTTTATCGCACTCGTCGTCGTCGTCGTCGTCGTAAACATTCTCCTTGCTTTTGCCGTTGCTTTGCTGCTGCTGCTGCTGCTGCTGCTGCTGCTGCAATCGCCTGTCTTGTATGACAATGGATTCCCTTTGTTAGTGGAGATTTGACATTGTTTGCTGGCCAAATAGCAACCACTGTTGGTCATACAGGAGTCTGTTGGCCAAGTGGTATCTCTGCTAGCCAAATGGCAGTCTTTTCTGGCCAAATAGTTTTCTCTGCTGGCGAAGCAGCAGTCCGCTATGCTGGCCTAATAGCAGTCTCTTTTGGCAAGATAGTTTTCGCTGCCAGCCAAATAGCAGTCTCTGTTGGCCCTATAGCAGTCTCCATTGGCCAATGACAAGTTTCTGATTGCTAGATAGCAGTCTGCTGGACAAATAGCAGTCTGTTGACCATACAGCAGTGTCTGTTGGCCAAAACAGCAGTCTCTGCTGGCCAAATAGCAGTCCCTGATGGCCAGATAGTAGTTTCTTTTGCCTTTATAGCAGTCTCTGTTGGCCATATAGCAGTCTCTGTTGGCCCTGTAGCAGTCTATGATGGCCATACAGCAGTCTCTGTTAGCCAGATAATAGCAGTTTCTGTTGACGAAGCAGCATCTCTCTTAGCCATGTGGTTGTTTCTTTTGTAGACCTTGCCCTGGAAAGTTGATGGAACAAGCATAGCAACCTAACCGTACCCCCCGTTTCTTTTCTTTTTTTTTTGCTTTTTTTTCTTTGTAAAATATGGCCATCTTAACCCAGGGGTATATGTAGCCTGGCCTGGCCTGGAATGACTCTGGGGGAAATGAAATCGAATTAAGCCGTTCCTGGATGAATCACCAAATTCCAGTGTACATCCCTCCTCATTGTTTGAAGAGAAAAAGTAAAGCGCAGTTTGAAGATCTTTTGTTGTTGTTGTTGTTGCAAGATTGGTATACAAGTTATATAACGATGTACATGTATTTCAATTACAGATGTTTAAACCAAATTTTGGTCACGATGCTTATCTCACAGTGTTACCGCATAAATGTGTAATTGGGTTAAGAGAGTTTTGCGCAATGCACTGATTGTTGATAAGAAACAGCGACAGAGATGAAATGATGATGAAGTCTCCCGTCGGGCCGACGGATGAGTAGGCAGGCAGGCGTATCTGTCGGTGTGTGTCCTCATATGGGAGAAGAGGCCGATTCTGGATGCGTAGCGCTTCCCACAGGTGTTGCAAGGGAAAACGTCTCCGGAAGTTGAGCCCTGCTTCCTTCGCTCACGCTTCTCTTTAATGGCCAGCTTTCTCTTGTTTTCAAACGTCTTTATGCCACTAGAGCACAGCATCCTCCAGCGAGAGCGGTCAAGGGCATCAGTTTCCCAGGAAGCGATGTCTATGTCACAGGCTTTGAGGTTTGTCTTCAAGGTGTCCTTGAAGCGCTTGCAGGGTCTTCCAAGTTCGCGGTGGCCTTCCTTCAGCTGGCCATATAAAAGTATCTTCGGGATCCTGCTTTCTGTCATGCGGACAACGTGTCCTGTCCAGCGTAGCTGGCACTGAATCAGCAGGCTTTCGATGCTGGGCAGGCCGTTCCTCTCTAGGACCTGGAGGTTGGAGACCCTGTCTTGCCACTTTATGCCAAGGATCTTTCGTAGGCATCTCTGGTGAAACTGCTCAAGTTGTTGAATGTGACGGCGATACGTCGTCCATGTTTCACAGCAGTACAACAAGGTGGTCAGCACAACAGCTCTGTAGGTTTTGATTTTGGTGCTGAGCCTGATGCCTTTGTTGTTCCACAGCCTGTTATTGAGTCTGCCAAAGGCGGAGCTGGCCTTGGCGATGTGCAGCGTCACTTCTGCAACAAGGGCTCCGTTGCTGCATAGGGTACTGACCAGGTAGCAAAACTTGTCGACTGACTTGATCTCTGTGTCATCGATCTTGATTGCAGGTGGGGGGAGGCACTGGCGTTCTGTGAGCTAAATGGTTGGTATATGGACTCGGTCTTGCTGAGGCTGATGGTGAATCCAAAGCGCCTGCAGGAGGTTGAGAACCTGTCCATAATGAACTGCATGTTCTCATTGGTGTGTGCAGCAAGCGCGCAGTCATCGGTGAAGAAGAACTCTCTCAACAGTGCCTCAAACACCCTGGACCTGGCGTGAATCACCACAAGTTGAAAAGTTTGCCATCTGTGCGAAACTGAATGTAGATGCCCCGGTCACAGTCTTGGAAGGCGTCAATCAGCATGGCAGAGAAGAGAATGGAGAACAGTGTGGATGCCAGGACGCAGCCCTGCTTCACTCCATTTACCACAGGGAACGGATCCGACATGTCAGAATTTTCCTGTACTCTCGCCTGCATGCCATCGTGTAATGACACAATCAGCTGGATTAGGCTCTCTGGGCAGCTGAACTTTAGGAGGATCTTCCACAGACCACGGCGGTTCACCGTGTCAAAGGCCTTAGTCAGGTCTACAAAGACCATGTGGAGCTCCTTGTTCTACTCACGGCACTTCTCTTGCATCTGGCGTACGACAAACACCATGTCACATGTTCCCCTGAGCGGAAGCCACACTGTGCTTCAGGGATGACTGTGTTGTAGACATGGTCAACCGGTCTGTTCAGTATGATGCGGGCGATGCAGAGGAGAGAGATTCCACGGTGGTTATCGCAGGATGTTTTGTCTCCCTTCCGATTGTAAATGTGGACAATTGAAATCCTGGGGGACCTCGGCCTCCCCTCTCTCCCAGATCGACTGGAACAGGGCGGTCAGCTTGTCTGTCAGCGCCTCGCCTCCATACTTGTAGATGTCAGCCTGGATTCCATCCGCTCCTAGTGCTTTTCCTGACGTTGTCAGCTTCAGGGCCTTCCGGGTCTCGGCCTTGGTGGAAGGGGCAGCTAGCGAGTCATTGACTGGTAGCTGTGGGAGGGCTGCAATTACCTCGTCAGATACGGACGAGTCCATGTTGAGGAGGATGTTGAAGTGCTCTGCCCAGCGGGCAAGGATGTTTTTCTTGTCTCTCAGGAGGGTGGTCTGGTCCAAGGCTCGGACAGGGATTGATCCTGTGACTCTCGGCCCATACACAGCTCAGAGACCATCATGATAGGTCTTCATGTCATGAGTATCAGCAGCGAACTGAAGCTCTTTGGACTTTCTCTCCTACCAGGTGTTCTTCATCTCACGCAGCCTCTTCTGTACGAGTTGCCTAGTTTGCAAGAACTGGTCCTTCTACCTATGGCAGTCTTTATCGGAAATGTGATCCTGATGCCGTATATGCAGTGTGTTCAGGAGCTTGGAGATTCCAGAGTCGTTCTCGTCAATCCGGTCTTTGTGGTTCCTCTGTACAAAGCTGAGTCTGTCAGCTGCTGCTGTGTACACAGTATCTCTGAAGGTGCTCCAAACCTCTTCTACATCAGTCGATGCAGGAATTTCTTGGAGAGCTGCTTGGATTTGCTGCTGCAGCACGTCTTTGGTGATAGGGAAGCGGTGAATGTTCAGCTTCCTAGGGGGTTTCTGCCTGGCTGGTTGGAGCTTGTGTGCAAGTCTGATGTTCATCTTGCTGATCTTGATGGTCCGACCAACAGACTGCTCCTCTCATGCAGCGTGTAATGGAAACATCACCTCTGCCCCTCTGCTGGACAATCACATAGTCCAGCATGTGCCATTGCTTGGAGCGGGGTGCATCCATGTGTTCTTGTACTTGTCCGCTTGTCGGAAGAGGGTTTTGGTGATGGTCAGTCCATGCTGCGCGCAGAGCGAGAGCAAAAGCAGTCCGTTGGAGTTGCACTTGCCAGTGGCATGCTGTCCTAGGACTTTTGGCCACGAGGGGAAGTCCACGCCGACGCGAGCATTGAAATCCCCAAGGATGATCAGCCTGTCCTTTCTGTCTACCGCTGAAATGGTGCGGCTGAGCTCCTCGTAGAAAGCTTCTTTGATGTCATCAGGATTGGTCATGGTCGGGGCATAGCAGCTGATGACTGTGGAGAAGCGATCCTCGGACAGCTTCAGACGCAGAGTCATCAGCCTGTCGTTTATCCCACGTGGAAGGCTGTCAAGCTGTCATGCAAGTTTGGTTCGTATGGCAAAGCCCACGCCTGAGGTTCTTAGGGTGCCATCTGGCTTCCCAATGCAGTAGAAGGTGTAGCCCCCTCCAGCTGGGTTTCACCGGCAAACCTGGTTTCGATCAGGGCTGCTATGTCCACCTGGTAGCGATCAAACACTCTAGCAATGAGCGCTGTGCGCCTTTCTGGTCTGTCGTCTCTGTCTAAAAGGGTGCGAACATTCTAGGTACCCAGAGTCAGGGCATGACTCCTGGTTCTTTTCTTCTGTTGATTTCGACCGCTAGTGTTGGATGTCCAAGTAGGTGTGGTTTCCTACTAGGTATTAGGCGAGGCAGGCTTTGTTTAGGGATCCTTTTATCTCCCCTTCCCCATGTGGGGAGAGCAGTGCTGTCCCTAAAAAGGGCTGCTCTGACGCTGTGGGACGATACGGGCGCCGCATCTGCCCCAGTCTACGGCGGACGACCATCACCCCACAGCGTGACTAGGAACTGCCAGCAGCATCCTCTGCCTGTCCCCGTTACCACTTCTCCATCGCCACAGGGCTTGGGAAAGCTGGGTATTGAAGGGCTAGCTCGTCATTCCGACAATTTGCTTGGTTGCCTGACCAGCACAGGTGACTTTTTTTTAGTGAAGAGGAGTTGTGCAGTCCCTTCCCCACTCTCTCGCCTACCGACGCTCACAGTCCCACAGGTGCAGATACTGCCACGTGTAGGACGGCCTCGGCAGGTGCAGGTTTATTCTTCGGAGTTCCGTCTCCTAGGAGGACTTCCAGTTTGGGATAAGAGGTCCCCCTGCCCTTTGGTCATCCTCTTCCGCCTTCACAGCTGTTGGGAAAGGTTTCCTCCTCCGCCTGGTCCGTCGTTGGGTCACATGCGGCAGGTAGTACTGGGTTACATGGTACCAGTAGCAAGGGCTATGCCCCTGACCTGACGTCACTCTTATATATATATATATATATATATGGCATTACTTGCCATAGATGCCATAGCCTTCTCCTAAACTAGCCCACAAGACAGTGGGGCCACTCACCCACGACTTGAGCATGGCTACTGGATGCTTGAAAGTCCAAAAACCTTGACCTCAGAGTAATGTGTAATTTGTTTCGCGACTGGTCGAACTTCTCTGGTCTTCAACTCTCAGCTCACTGCATGAGGAAATGACGTCAGAAAGTAGACCTCTTTTATCACATGGTTCCACAGTGGCGCAGACCAGTCAAGGAACTCAGGACCCTGAAGCACACACACGGGGTAAAATTCAGAGACTGCCCCCAAAACAAAGAAGAGTGGTGGTTCGTTACTAATCTGCAGAGGGCACAGTGGGCAGTAAGTTCTGCAGTGGGTACCCCAACCCCAACCAT
>JAAQRG010000999.1:0-10012 GCA_011634625.1 Babylonia areolata | reverse complement strand
GTGTGTGTGTGTGTGTGTGTGTGTGTGTGTGTGTGACGGAAGCCTGAGGCTTCTGACCGGCCGATGAGAATGGGGCATTTTATACTGATTATATAGTGTCCGAAATTCTCAAACGTACCCAAACCTTCTTTAAATTCTCCCACCTTTCCGAGACCCTTTTTTTTTTCCATTTTCCAAACATTTTCCATCCTTCTTTAAATTTCGCAAACTAAAAACAAAATAATAATAACGATAATTTTCACATTTCCGAAGCTTTCTTTGAATTTCGTCGTTATTATTTTTTCTTTTTTCTATTTTTGATTTTTGAAACTTTATGAATTTCTCCAAACCTTCTTTTTAAAAAGAATCCATACACACGCGCACGTGTGTGTGTGTGTGTATGTGTGTGTGTGTGTACAATGTGGGCCTTTGAAAATATGATTTATCATTATCATTTACTCTTAATTTTATTATCATTTCAATTATATATTAGTGTCATTAGTCGTCAGACAATTTAGGGCTCTTCTGTATATGAGCAAAATGCGTAAGAAACATCCGACTGTAATATAATACGAAATCTGTTGTACTCCGAAACACACACACACACAAACACACACACACACACGCTCACTCATAACCCCCTCTCCACAACTCTTCAGAAAATTTGACAGGACAGTCAGTACCGAAACCAACAGATAAGACAGGATAGTTTCAGTTTCAGTTTCAGTTTCACTTTCTCAAGGAGGCGTCACTGCGTTCGGACAAATCCATACACGCTACACCACATCTGTTGAGCAGATGCCTGACCAGCAGCATAACCCAACGCGCTTAGTCAGGCCTTGAGTGCATGCTTACATATTTGTGTACCTATGAAAGTGGATTTCATTTTACGTAATTTCGCGAGGACAACACTCTCGTTGCCATGGATTCTTTTTCAGTGCGCCAAGTGCGTGCTGCACACGGGACCTCGGTTTATCGTCTCATCCGAAAGACTTCAGTTTCAGTCCCGGACAAATTCATTGTATATATATATATATATATATATATATATATATATATATATATATATATATATATATATATATATACTCAATGCAACAGCAGCATAACCCAACGCGCTAGTCAGGCCGTAAGTGCACGCGTATACTTTATATATCAATATCCCTCTATCTATCTGTCTATCCATCAATGTCCATTAATATATATATATATATATATATATATATATATATATATGTGTGTGTGTGTGTGTGTGTGTGTGTGTGTGTGTGTGTGTGTGTGTGTGTGTGTATGCATATATTTGTGTACCCATCGAACTGGATATTTTTCGTCTTCAAAATTT
Organism: Babylonia areolata; assembly: GCA_011634625.1. Lineage (NCBI taxonomy): Eukaryota > Metazoa > Mollusca > Gastropoda > Neogastropoda > Buccinidae > Babylonia > Babylonia areolata. Next base: position 8,691 of record JAAQRG010000999.1, on the reverse strand, counting down.
TGCAAGAGGACAATAGACAATAGGATGAGACGATAGACAGAGGTCCCGTGTGCAGCACGCACTTAAGGAAAAAAAAAAAAGTGGAATAAAATGAAAACAAATAAAACATCTTTTTTTTTTATATACAACGGGAAACAACAAAAATGAAATGGTATTAATTAAACAAAAAGAAGACAAAATCAACATACAGTGAAATAAAATAAAATGAATAAAGCAAAAGAAAAACTACTGCAATAAACAAGACAAACAACAACAACAACAAAAACCCAAACCAAATAAAAACGTTGAATAATTAACTGTGTTACCTGGTTCAAGGCTGCTGCAACATTTGTTCAGACTGTAGTTTACTAGTGTACCAGTTTGCAAAGCCGATTTGTTCTTCGAAGCTAAAAACACGGATTGCACGTTAGTGACGGGTCGGTATCTGTTTAAACAGCTTTCCCCCCTGCAGTTTTGAAATAGTTGTTTCATCAAATCTATAGTTTTTATTGCGATATGCCTATGTCTCTCCCAGAGGTAACGTACATATGATGAATTTAGCAGTCTTATGCACAAAATAAAAAATGTATGTATATGTATATACTCGTGCATAAGTTTGCTATAACGGTGTGTGTGTGTGTGTAATCTCTCTGCGTGCGTGCGTATGTGTGTGTATGCGTGTGTACGTGTGTGTGTGTGTGTGTGTGTGTGTGTGTGTTAAAGTCCCAGCAATATTATCAGCAACGAGCGAAGACTTGTCAGCTAACGGGATATTGATCTGGAAAATGACAAGCACATAAATAAATAGATAAAAAGTAAGAAAAAATCATTACTACTGCTACTACTTATTATTATTATTACTATTATCATTACTACTATTATCATTATCATTGTCAGCATGATTATCATCATCATCATTTTATTAGTTGCACTATTATTACTGTTTGCATAACAATTATGATAATAACAGTAGTAGTAGTAGTAACAATTATATTATTATTATCATTATTATTATTATTATTATTATCATCATCATGATCAATATTCAAATAGTAATAACAGTACAGCTAAAAATTCGACGAATAAATAAGTAAAAAATAGATAAATGATAAAGGAGTAAACGAATGAATGAACAATTATCTTTTTCTTCTTCTTTTTTTTTTCTTTTTTTTTTTTACCATCGATGCAATACTAAAATATTTTCTTCTTCTCTCTTTTTCAAAGAAAAAAGAAGAAATAAAGCATCATCAGCAAGAACAGCAATAATGAATAATTATTGGTGATTATGATAACGATGATGATCAGCATGAGAAAATCGTGAGTCGACTGTGTTAAATATCTTTCTTTCTTTTTCTCTTTGTTATTATCACTGTCATTATCGTTATCACTGTCATTATTATCATTATCATTATTATTATTATTATTATTATTGCTGTTCTTGTTGTTCTTGTTCTTGTTGTTCTTCTTCTTGTTCTTGTTGGTGTGTTTTGTTATAGTTGTTTGATAAAATGTATACTGTTCGAATTAGCATGTGAGAAATGAATTACGAAAGGAAATTAGTTAAGTAAGAATAACACACACACACACACACACACACACACACACACACACACACACATATATATATATATATATATATATATATATATATATATGTATATATATATATATTACGACATTGCGATTTTCTGGGCTTTTCACGGCCCGAAGTGAATTCATGCTTTAGAGGGCGGATCTTATTACAAGTCCTCCTCCACCCTCAGGTTAATTAAGCATCCAATGCTAGTCCATCCATCCATCCGAAACGTTTTCACGTTGGTCCGTTTTGCAAAGCAGTTACCATATCCCGCTACTAACAGACGCTGGGGTTTTTGTGGGGGGGTTTGTTTGTTTTTTTGTTGTTGTTTTTTTTTTTTCAAACGGAAAATCTGTAAGTGGCATGGATGGAAACGTTTTGTAAACACGGTACGCTGTCTGTCAAACATTAGAAAGTTGTATCAACAAGTCTTACTGTCCTCAGCAATCATTGGGAGAACTTTATCCGAAGTTTCTGATCTTACATAGGAAAGAGAAATGGAGAAAAATATCGGATGTTGAAGAAAAATAGAATATTAGGAGAAAGATTGGAGGGTCTGATTATGGTATGTGTGTGTGTGTGTGTGTGTGTGTGTGTTTGTCTGTCTGTCTGTCTGTCTCTGTGTATGTGTGCGTGTGTGTGCGTGCTGGCGCGCGCGCGCGCGTGTGTGTGTGTGTATATGTGAGTGTGTGTGTGTGTGTGTGCACAGCAAAAGCCCCCAAAACAAAGGAAAACAATGTCTAGCTGTGTCGACTACGTCAAATACTCAAGAACACAGACCAAGACGGGACTTTGTACACGATTTTCCTGTTGGCCTGTTTATCAATATCGGTGGTGTATTGTTGTAAAATGTTCCATATCTATAAATAAAAAAAATTAAAAAATTATAGATTTTTTTTTTTTTAAGGGACGGAAAAAAAACATACCCTCTCCCCCGGAAATAGACAAACACAAAATCAGAAAGAAAAAAAAAAACCACTTGGCGGTGTTGCGCCTATTCAGTTCACGCATCCTCGCTCGCTCGATCAATTAATTAATTAATTCTCGCGCCTGCTTCCCCATCAGTTCGCTCTGATCTAGGGCCCTGAGTTTGTATTTCTTCTTCTTCTACTACTGCTTTTTTTTTTTTTTTTTTTTTTTTTAATACGTTTGGTCGATGCGTTGGTCGTTGGCTGGACAGAATGATGAGGATAGGATGTCAGTGCGTTGGTCTGTATGCACCAGCACGTACGTAGCTTTCGTCATGGTCATCCCTGACGAGGACGGCCCCCTTCCCCCCCCCCCCCTGAAGAATGAAGGGTCGGTCTATTGTCTGCGGCCAGGCCGGCTCCCTAGGGGTGTAGTACCTGGCCAGGTCCCTTCTGATGTCGTGAAGGACCGTGTCAGTAGTGGAGTACAGAGGTGAAGTCTTGCCTATCCTGGGTTGTGTGGGCAACCCACCCACCTGCGATGTGGTGGTGGTGGTGGAGGGGGGGGGTGGTATGCGGGTGGTGGCGGGGGATAGGGTTGGGGGGGGTGGATTGAATGGGGTAATTGATAGGGTCGACTGCTCTTTGAAGGTCAAGTCACACCCTCTCTGTCTGTCTGTCTCTCTCTGTCTCTGTCTCCTCTCCTCATGCTCATTTTGTCGGGACCGGGACGGAGTGGGGTAGGGGTGGTGATGAGAGAGTTCGGGTGGGGGGGGGGGGGGCAGGGGGAGGGGGGAGGGTGGATGGAAGGGAGGTTCAAAGTGAAAGGGGTTAATGCGTGCGCGTGTGTGCATTCGTGAGACACGACTCTGTTTCTTTTTTCTTTCTTTTTTTCTTTTTCCTTTTTTTTTTTCTTTCTTTTTTTTCCGTTTCCGAGGATAGCAGATAAGCACTGGTGTGCTCTGGTTTTGTTTTTGTTTTTTTCCCCTAGTCTAGACTTAGTGGTAACTGTTCACGGCTTAATGGTATGTGTTCAAAACGTAATGGTGTGTGTCGAAAACTTGATGGTATGTATTCTACTTAATGGTATGTGTTCAAAACGTAATGGTGTGTGTCGAAAACTTGATGGTATGTATTCTACTTAATGGTATGTGTTCAAAACGCAATGGTGTGTTGAAAACTTGATGGTATGTATTCTACTTAATGGTATGTGTTCAAAACGTAATGGTGTGTGTCGAAAACTTGATGGTATGTATTCTACTTAATGGTATGTGTTCAAAACGTAATTGTGTGTGTCGAAAACTTGATGGTATATATTCTACTTAATGGTATGTGTTCAAAACGTAATTGTGTGTGTTAAAAAATAATGGTATGTTTTCAATACTTAATGGAATGTGTTCAAAACGCAATGGTATGTATTCTTGATACTTAATTGGTGTGTATCCAATACTTAATGGCACGTGTTAAAAACGCAGTGGTATGTGTTCAAACTTAATGCTGCAGTATGTGTTCGAAACGTAATGGTATGTGTTCGAAACGTAATGGTGTGTGTTCGAAACGTAATGGTATGTGTTCAAGACTTAATGGCGTGTGTTCGGTACGTACGGTAATACCTAGATACTAAACGACGCTAATAAAGCAAAAGACATTCGACAGTACAAAGCCACAATGTATTTATTGTGCATAGTGTTATCGTAAACTGTTCTTAGCTTCTTCTTTTTTTTTGCTTTTTTTTTTTTTGCTTTTTTTTTTAACGGGGATGGGGGGTGGGGAGGATGGGGGGCTTGTTTGTTTGAACGATGGTTTGTTCAAATCCAAAACATTACCAGTTCATCATCATCATCTTGATCTCCCTCTCCTCCTCCTCCTCTCCCTCCCCCTCTTTCTTCTTCTTCTGCTTCTTCATCACCATTCAATAACATCTGATGCAGTTTTACTAGTGGAGAGCATCCATTCTGCTTTATGTGTCGTCTTTTCTTTTCCTTATTTTATAATATCAAACAGAGTAAGTGTTTTAGTTCCTTTTACATTCATGAATTATATACACAGGAGATTACGGTAAAATAAAAGTCAAACGTTTAATAGTAGGTAACAGTGACGTAATGTGTTATGTATAAAAGTGTTGTTGTTTTTTGTTGTAGAGCAGATTTCTTGATAGTGTGCTATATAAGTAACCATTATTAGTAGAATATTACCATCATCATCATCATTAGTAGTAGTAGTAGTAGTATGGTTATCGTTGTCATTATTCATCTCTTATCCTTCATCATCATCACTTCATACATGTGTCAGTTTAAGATAACGATGAGCAAAGATGTGTGGGTGTGGGAGTGGGGAGCATTGACGTAAGGACCATTCATTTCTTGAAGCACAGCCGGATGGATTTTCACGATCACTGAAAATTATGTCGACCCAGATTACATCTCTTTGATATAGTGCAGCTGAACTACACATTGTTGACAGAGACAGAAGAAGAAGATTGATTGATTGATTGATTAAATCTTTAATCGGTAAAGAATTAGGCGCAGTAAAGGCCTTTTTTTTTACAATCCTGCCCATTTAACGACACAAGACATAAAAATAAAGAACGACACAAAACATAGAAAAATAAAGAAATAAAATGAAATAAAATAAAATAATTACAATGACGAATAAGAATAGTAACTGGTATAGTCTATTAAAGATAACAAAGCGATGAAAAGAGCAAATGGTACATTATCATGTACGTACGTACGTACGTACTTACACACACACACACACACACACACACACACACACACACACACACACACACACACACACACACACACAGAGAGAGAGAGAGAGAGAGAGAGAGAGAGAGAGAGGGAGAAAAAGAAGAAGAAGAAGAAGATGATGATCATGATGATCATGATGATGATGAAAAGGATACGATACAACAGCCTTTAGTAATTTGATACAACTGATAATATTGGTTCATCAGCCGTCATGTTAAAATTGAAGTGCAACGTTGTGAGCACAGTGTAAACTTTTATTAAGATCGTTGACGCTCCATTGTCTTTATTTGAATTGTAATCAGTGTGCACTGTTGAACAATAATTAAAGATTATTTAAACCAACAGCTTCAATGATGAAGCAAAGATGGAGTCAGCCCCGGAAAACGAGTTACGGAACATTACTCCGCAAACTGGTTGTGCGCGAAACCCGGGATTTACTGTGTGACTGCTGACATTGACAGGGGGCGTAGGGGGACGAGGGAAAAAGAAAACAGAAGAAGAAGAACCTCCAGTGGCCTGTTCACATTCATAAGCCTTTCGATTAACCTCTGCTCTGCTGCAGAAGTGCAGCTAACAGGATAATATATGAGAGAATGCACGCGGCTGGCTGCCATGGTAAGGTAGGCGGGCTGGAAAGGGTGGTTTTTTGTGTGTGGGGGTTTTTTTTGGTTTCTTTTTTTGGGGGGGGTGGGGGGGAGGGAGTGATAGGGGGAGGGAGAGGTTGAAATGAAACGAAATGAATTATGAAGCCAGTTTAACCAGCCTATAATAATACAACTTCTTCTTCTCCTTCTTCTTCTTCTTCTTCTTCTTCTTCTTTTCCATCATCATCATCATCATCATCATCTTCTTCTTCTTCTTCTTCTTCTTCTTCTTCTTCTTCTTCTTCTTCTTCTTCTTCTCCATCGTCATCATCATCATCATCATCTTCTTCTCATTCTTCTTCTTCAGTCTTCTTCTTCTTCTTCAGTTTCTTCTTCTTCATCATCATCTTCATCATCATCATTCATCATCATCCATCATCATCATCATCATCTTCATCATTAACCGTCCCCGGCAGTGTAGTCAAGTCCCTGAACATGAGCATAACCGTTTTCATCAATTAATTTGATGTCCCAATCAATTTTCAGGGAAATGAGGTAGTTAACTACGCCGGATAAAATTTTTTTTGTGAACAGATGAACACACACGACTAAACTGAACCGGCCGGACCCCGGAACAGATCAACAGTCACTGAGTCAATCGCACGCCAAGTCTCCCATTCTGCCCGAATGTCTGAAAGTGTCTGTCTGTCTGTCTGTCTGTCTATCTGTCTGCTCTTCCACCCTCCCCCATCTCCCCCAACACCCCCTGCCCCTACCCTCACCCCAACCCCAAAACCCCCGTCAAGTTGTTGGAAAAAGAGAACACAAACAAACCCAGGCTCGTTCCAGAAAACGTTTCGCGCAACGAGGCAGGGACAGACAGGAAGAGCAAGAGAGAGAGAGAGAGAGAGGAACTCCACGAGGTTAGAAAACTGAAAACTTCTGCTCCTCGCAGTCCAACAAGATCAAATAAATGGCGGAGAGGGGTGGTGGTGGGAGAGAGTCGTCGAGTGTGCCAGACTGTGTTACTTTAAACTTAGACCAAAAAAAAAAAAAGAAAAGAAGTGGGGCGGAATTGTTGCCCCCCCCACCCCCTTTTTTTTTTTTTTCTTTGCCAGCCGGGTCCCTGGGCTTTGATCATGCCGGGAAGAGGGAGGGAGAGGGAGGGAGAGAGAGAGGAAGGGAGAGAGAGGGAGAGGGGAGAGAGAGCGAGAGGGACAGAGAGAGGGGGAGGGAAAGAGAGCGAGAAAGAGACAGACAGAGAGAGAGAGCGCGAGAGAGAGAAAGAGACAGAGAGAGAAACATAGAGACAGAGGGAGAGAGAGCAAGCGAGAGGGTGAGTGAGAGAGAGAGAGAGAGAGAGAGAGAGAGACGGAGAAAAAGAGAGACAGACACACAGTGAAAGAGAGAGAGAGAGAGAGAGCAAGCAAGCAAGCAGACTCCGAAACGAAACATCCCGTTTGGGTTTGGATATTATTCCCTCCTCACCCGATCCGCTTCTGAGTGCGCCGCCAGATTGTTTGCTCAGGCACAGGGGAGGGAGGGGAGAGCGTTTGAAGCTTCCCCAGCCTTGCCGAGCAGCTCCCACACAGCACTCACAAATCTGACGCACTTCCGGCCCAGAGAAAGTTGTCGTCTGCGAGCTTTTTTTTTTTTTCTTTTTTCTTTTTTTTCTCTCTCTCTCCCCTTGGTGTGGTGTAAAGAAGAATGGTGGTGATGGGATCGAGGTCTCTGGAGCCGGAGACTGGGTAGCTGGTGCTCGTTTGGGGTGTTGGGGGTGTGTGGGGGTGTGGGGCCGGTGGTGGGGGTAGGCGGGGAATAGTAGGATGGAAGGAGGGAAGAGAGAGAGAGAGAGGGGGGGGGGGTTGTTTTGTTGTGTGTTAGGTCATGGGAACCTGCTTGTTTAAAAACTCAGGCTATATAGTATCCACTCCCGCTGAAACAACTGCGGACTTGAAAATTTAATAATTATTCATTTTCATTGTTTGTTTGTTTGTTTTTTTGTTTTTTTTAAATCGGCATGTACAAGTCCCAAATCCCAAAGCCCACGAATCTCCTTTATCTGTTAAAATTGATATACATGTAAGTTCATGTATTGTATTGCATTTATCTATTTGTTTATTTATCTTTTGTGTGTGTGTGTGTGTGTGTGTATTGATCTTGAGAGTCTAATATCATCAAACTGTTTGAACAGACAATATATGAAATACCCAACCAACCAACCAAACTGATGTGTATTATGATTTGATTTTGCTGCTTTGATTTGTTTCTCCGAATATCTTTTTCTTTCTTTCTTTCTTTCTTTTTTTTCTTTTTTTTTTCCAAGAGAGAGAGAGAGACTGCTTATCACCAAGAAACATGTGTCATTATGAAGCTATGAACTGAATTAGTTGTTGTATGCGTTGGTTTGGTTGCTCAGTGTATTAGAATTAACAGCAAATATTGGACTATACCTATCTGCTGCCATATGTTTATTTTACAGCTTCATGTAAAGTGATGGGACATGACCAAAAGATATATATTCTTAGTATAGTTCCTTTATAAGGACAATTGACTCTGAACTAAATGAATGATACTGGAGTACCCGCTGAAGTTAACTAGATATTATATGTGGTCAAAGCAACACATTCAGATGAGACGATAAACCGAGGTCCCGTGTGCAGCATGCACTTAGCGCACGTAAAAGAACCCACGGCAACAAAAGGGTTGTTCCTGGCAAAATTCTGTAGAAAAATCCACATCGATAGGAAAAACAAATAAAACTGCATGCAGGAAAAAATACAAAAAAAAGGGTGGCGCTGTAGTGTAGCGACGTGCTCTCCCCAGGGAGAGCAGCCCAAATTTCACACAGAGAAATTTGTTGTGATAAAAAGAAGTACAAATACAAA
>JAAQRG010000997.1:0-10007 GCA_011634625.1 Babylonia areolata | reverse complement strand
TATATATATATATATATATATATATATATATATATATATATATATGTTTGACTGGTTGCAGTGCCAGACAGAGTGCCGAACCTTGCACACCCTGTAATTGTTGGCTTTGCACATTTTCTCCTTGAAAGAGTGACTGAAGGAATGGGAAAAGAAGTGTATAGATTTTTTTTTTTACAGCGCTTTGAATGACCTCTTCACTGTTACTACATGCGCACAGCCTTGGGTTAAAAATAAATAAATAAATAAAAAAAGAAGAAGAATAAAAGGTACCGTGAACACAACATGAATACACCATTTAACCAGGGTGTGAAAGGATTGTGGCCAACCAGTATACTGTAAAACACGGACAGCATTTGAAGGTTAATTGAGTGGGTTGTGTGGTGTCGGCGGATCAGGAAGCATAATTATGATATGATATGAGATATGATATTTATATATTTCACTGAATTATATTTATATATATATAATATATCACTAAATTTTGTGTACTTGTCAAATATAGAAATAAACAAGTGCACACATGCACACACACGCGCGCGCGCGCACGCGCGCACGCACGCACTCACGCACACACACACACACACACAAACACGCGTGCGCACGGACGCTCACACGCACGCACTTACTTTTTGGTTCTAAAGCGTCGTATGGTGAAGAAGTATTTTTCTCTGCACCCTTTTTTTTTCTTCTGAAAGACCGCGAAGCATTAAATGCGGGATTATTCTTGGACGGTTCAATTCTACGCTTCGCCATTTGCAACATGTATAAAAGAATGCGCGAATTGCTTGGAGGTGAATACCAAAAGCTTGAACAAAGACCTAACAGGGATATATCGAGTCTAGCAGTTGAAGAAGTAAAGAGGATAACAGCGTCTTGGCATTTCTGTGCATTAATTTACATTGATTACGCGTTATTGTCAGGAACACACACTTCCACCAGTTCCGGACTTGAGAGGGAACGCACGAGTTATCCTTCTGGAATTCTCATGGATTGAAATTGATCGCCAGAAGAGCAGAAGAGCACATGCATCATGCCAAATGTTGGGTAGGGGTTGGGGGTGGGCGGCTGCGGGGGGAATCTCCATTTCTCATGAGGTGAAGGTGTAAAGGGAAACTGTGCATATATTAACATTTGTTTTATAGTGAATTTCCATTGGTTTTGACTGAGACAAATTATGGGCACATTAGGCAGTTGTAGATTGCGTTTTAAGCAGGTGGCATAAATAATCTCTCGTGATAGAATATTTTGTATTGAGCTATGGTATTACAGGTTTGTTTAGGTTTTGCTTTTTGTTTTGTTTTTGCCATTCTGGGAATCGTAGAATTTTCTTAAAGTCAGATTGGAGAGTATTTCAGATGGAAGGCGCTGTGTAGTCTTCTCTTTTCGGGTTTTGTGCTAGAATTTGTCAGCAGATGAGCGATATGGGAGATGTGGTCATGCTATTGCAAGGAACAGTGAAACACAATTGGCCCACAGGATGGTAACTGAGGAAACAGCGCCATTGACGATAACAGCGATAGCCCAGTGCACTGGGGCTTTGCCGGGCTGCAATCTGAAGCTTGGTTCAGTTAACGCCATTCTTAGCTTCAAATGCAGGCCTGCATAAAATGAACATTTACCAACTTACTCAGGGGGTGGATTTGGCGTGGCGAGATAATAACGTACAGGCTTTGAAAAAGGAATAGAAGAGGGATGGATGTGTGAGGGGGGATGAAGGGGAAAAGGGTGGGTGGTGGGGCAGGATAGCCATTTTTGTGTTTGTTAAAACCCTCTTTCGTTCACATATGTATCACAGAGAAACTCTTCAATGTGTTTGACTGTGGCCGGAGTGAATGCATGTGGGTTAAAAGCATGTGGCATGATGACATTGGACAGAGGAAGAGAGAGAGAGAGAAGTGTGGAGTTGAGAGGGTGTTTAGAAGGGCCAGGAAGTTCTTTGGCCTTGACGTAGTCCGTATATAACTCCAGACTCTTTCCTTCTAAAATAACATTATCGGTAATCATACAAATATATGATAATGGTGGTAATCTCAGCAGCACTAAGTTTCTGCAACGTCGGAAGCCTGTCTCAGGCTTGTGCATGCAAATCAGTGCTGTGAACGATTTCTGTCGCCGCAATAATGAATGGTCTGTGTTTTCCGTTCAGGACGCTCGCAGGCGTCATCTGATCCCAGGACTGGCGTGTTATCAGTGGGAACACATCAAAGGTGGTCAGTGAAGCGGAAGCGGCTGGCAGACCTGTCTGAATCGGCCGTGACTCATCGGCGGTCTTTGTGTTCTGCTTCCGCGTCGCTTGGTTCACTCACACTGTCACACTCTTTCCACGGTGTCGCTTGATCGAGAACTGTCTGCTTTCAGATCACGCTTGTGTGTGTGTGTGTGTGTGTGTGTGTGTGTGTGTGTGTGTACGTGCTTGCGTGCGCTCGCTCTTTGTCACACCAGTTTAGTTTTTGATTGCTGTCCAGCTAAAAATACTCTATACTCAGAAAATGCAAATGGTAGTAATAATTTGAGAATACCCGCACGGGGTAGATTTTGACAAGTCGTTGGTTTGGATTTTTGTAGGGGCGGGTGGTGGGATGGGGCAAGGCTCGAAAAGAAATAAAAGGAAGGCAGTATGACTCGACTCTGTGTTTTTCAGCCCGTCATGCCCGTTACACCCCACCCCCACCACTTACCCCGTGGCGCGTGATTTAGCCCGCGTTGCCTCTGTCAGTCCGATCCGGGTTCTCGTCACCCCACATTGAACCAATGAATACAACAAAGACCCCTGTGCACCAGTTGACGGTAAAATGGCCATTGCCCCCTCCCCTACCCCCACACCGCCCCCCTCGTCCCCCAAATCCTCTCCGTTCAGCTGTCGATTTGTCCGGCGCAGGAGTAGTAGTTCCTCCGCTAGTGCACTAAATGTGAAGCTGAATGCGCGGGCACACCCAAGGAGTAATTTGTCAAGGTGTGCGCGCTGGAGCGCGATGATGAGGCAGCGGTATCAGGCAGGGGTTCCCGCCCGAGCGGTGCAGGCTGGGCCTTATCTGTGGGGCGCCGTGAGGAAGGTGCTCGTCGTGTCAGAGGGGGTGACTGAGCAAGGTGATAAACCCCAGACAGCACGGGCCGTGTGTGTGAGTGTGTGTGTGTGTGTGTGTGTGTGTGTGTTTTAAGTGACTTTTAAACAGGGGTGGGGAAAGGAAAGAGATCCTGATATCTAGAAGCTTGTGGGAGAGAGGGTGACGTAGTTTTATCCTGTTGTGTGGCGTTATTGATGACTGTGGCATATTACTTCACCCTCTTAAAAATTCTATTCTTCCCCATCGTTTCCTGTCTATATTAAAGAAATTACTTCTCCAGCGTTTTCTCTCTATATTAAACAATACCTCATCATCGTTTTCTCTCTATATTCTTCCCCATCCGATACGGCAAGGAACTGATTTAATTTAAGGTCTTGCGCGTGTCTTTTGCTTTCTCTTCTACAGTTTTTCTCCATTTGCTCAACGCTCTTGGGTTTTTACCCCTTCTTCATTCAGGGATCTGTCTGATGGCAGCGTATGGATGGTAATGGAATTGTCCTGTCATTTGCTGTACATGACATGGCCGTCTTCGTCACTCACTGTGTCACTGTTCGTCCACAATGTCGTGTCTGCTGACGTCCTGGCTGCATGGTGACAAGTCGTTACCGGCCACTATTGGGATACCTCTCAAGGTATCCAGTCCGGTTGTCCATCACTTGTTGGTTCTTCAAGTCCCAGGGGCCTTATTCATAAAAAACCTTACTATTTGAAACGCGTAGTTGCTGACTAAATGAAAGTTGGCAACTAAAACATAAAGTGACCATTGCATGAAACTTGACTTCCGGTTGTTTCGATCGAAGTTGGCGACTAAACTTACACCCTCTCCGGAGGTGGTGGAACTCCTTTAGTTGCCAGTTATCCGGTCAAACAAGATAACGTGTTCGTCAGTGTTGAAACGACAAAACATGCGTGCAATCCGAAGAGAACGCACACCCATAGACCGTACACATCCAATAAAAATGTTCAAAGAAAAAAAAAAAGAAAGTTCAATGTGTAAAACTGTGGACCTCCACATGTCTTTCAGTCTGTTCAGTGGAAGTCAGCGCTGCTGGATAAGTTGTGATGGCCGGAGCGTAGCTGTTCAGGAACTGTGGAGCTTATTCTTTTGGAGCTTGTGGTTCATTGCACCGTGTACAGTTGTACAGTTTGTGCAGATGTCGTCCTCAGTTTCTTAGTTTTGGCCTTAAATCCCATAACCCCAGCTGTCAGACCAACCAACCCTGTCCGTCCTCCCTTTGATATCTATGTGTGGGGGTGAGATAGAAGAGCTACCGAATCAAGCACGGAAACACCACACCTACCGAACGCATGTACACGCTTTCAGTTCTCTCTCTCTCTCACACACACGTGTGTGCGCGCGCGTACTTCGTGCGAGGCGGAACTCATTGGAAAGTTTGTTCAGACTTTTTTTATTATCTAGAAGAGTAAAAGAGAAAAAAAGAATCCATGCGAAAATGGAGGTTTTTCTGACACGATCTCCATATGAACATGTATTCGCGCTTTCTGTAAACAAGCCAGAATGTACCGATTAAAAAAAAAAAAAAAAATCTTGGCACAGTCAGGGAGTAGATGTGAGCGCCTGTTGTCCCATTATGAGCAGATTATGAGCAGATTAGTGATGGATGTGATCATAGCGCCCGTTTGTTCCCGTCGTCGCGGTGATGGATGTGTGTTGATGAAAAGCATAGCCGGCATGATGGACTGCACGTGTCACCGTGTTTTTCCTGCTGCTGCTGCATCTGTCTCCTTGTGTCTCTGCCAGTGTGTGTGTGTGTGTGTGTGTGTGTGTGTGTGTGTGTGTGTGTGTGTGTGTGTGTATCCATGCGTGTGTCCATGTACCTGTGTTTTTCCCCCTTCCTTCGAACGCGCGTGCATGTAAAACATCAGATAAAGACTCTATATCTCGTCTTTAGTTTTGTGGGTCATGGAAACGCAGCATGCGCTGCTAATCGAAAATGGAGCATGGTCGCTTGAGAGAGGGTGAGAAACGGAAAGGCATACATACATGAAACACCGCTATGTTCAACACAGTTACAGTGAAGACGAAGGTGTTGTTTTTTCCTTTCAAGACTGTAAACTGAACGCTGTATTTTGCCTCGTTTCTTGAACCAACACGTTTAAACCAAGAAGAATGATGATGAGGATGACGACTAACGACTACGACAGGAAAGAGTAAAAGAAGAAAGAGGGAAAGAAGAAGATGAAGATGATGATGACAGTGTGCTAACCTGACGTGACGTTCGGTTCAGTCAGTCAGAAAGCATCCACAGTGAGTCAGCTTACCACTCATCATCGTCACTGTCAAGAGTGGTACCAGAACAAACCCCGTAGTGCCAGCACACTTACTTCTCTCATGACCAGACGGAGGGAAACCCCAACTTAAGGCACTACTTTAGTGCCAGCTCTTAGACTTGGCCAGTTCCCTGCAGTTCGCCTCGCTTGCTTAAGTGGCCACAAGTGTTATATGAAAAGTCTCGGAACGTTCTGTAACCAAAGAGCCGGTGGTGGAGTTTTATTGGCGCAAATTAGCGTGGTGAGCGCACCGCTGAAGTTGAGGAAAAGCCTTAATTTCTTTTGACGTTCCCTCCGTCGGGGGGGGGGGGGCTGGCTTCCCATGCAAGATTGTAACACACACACAGAGACACACACACTCACAGGCACAGGCACAGACAGACTCTCTCTCTCTCTCTCTCTCTCTCACACACACACACACACACACACACACACACACACACACACACACACACAAACCCGAAGCGTCACTTTAGTATTGGGACCCGGGGGGTCTCTTCCTGCCTGAGTAACGAAACGGCCGCCTACTTGAACAAGCCTAAACAGCTACCGGAGTTACCCAGCCAGACCTATCTGGCTTACCTCATCAGGATTCGGGTACCAAGGGTGCCGCCTCTTAAAAGCTAATTGATGAGTGGTCCTTGTGACGGGGCTGGCAGGATATGTACGTGGTGTACGCGGCTTGCAGTTACGTGCTCGAGCAATGAAGCAGTGGACCAGTATTTGCTTTAAGTGCCTCTGTAGACCTGTATTGCTTTGAGTGCCTGCAGACAGCTTTTGTGGGTCTCTATGGAGAAATTATTTGACCTCGTCAGTATATTGGAAGCAACTTAAACCCGCTGAGGACGATGATTTATGTTATATACGCATATGTATAATTTATGTATGACTGTGTCGGTTTATACATGTGTACATATATGTTCTTGGCGATGACTTCGGTATCGAAGATACATGTATGTGGAGGTCATAATTATCAGTTTCGTTCATTTCGATCGCAAGCACGCTGATGGCTGACGAGTCTCCTCGAGATCTGGCAGATTCTTCCGCAAGCGGCGTACTGCAAGGTAATGTCTGGTCTGTGGAGGGTTCTGTGTGTCCCCTGTTTTCCCGCATTGTCCTCTTTTCCTCTAGACTCGCACGACAGCTTGCCGGCTTCAGTGGTTCTCGCTGCTTACATGCATGCATGCGTGCATGCATACATACATAAACACACACACATTGTATTGCATGTGTGAAGTGATCGGCAGCCTTCAGTTTGCAGTTGACAGAGGTAATGATGGCCAAATGGGTATAGATTCTGATCCGTCGTGTTCGTCAGTCCTGATCATGCTCAGGAGGAATAATCCTTCAGAAGTTACCGGAGGCGCTCTTCGGTGTAGATTGTAACTATAGCGTCATCACACAGGATGTATGTGTACATAATGAGTGACTTGTAAACCTCGGTTTTCGTTCTAAGCCCAGCACTTGAAGAATCTACGATAAGATCATGAAGCGATGATTGAAAAATGCGGTGGTTTCGGACGCACTGAAATGAAGATTTCAAACAAAGCGTGGATGAGCACGCACCATGCGTGATTCCTCAGTTTATGGTGAAGGCGTCTGATTACTTGCTGCCCTATTACTTCTCTGGCGCCTCTCCTCGTCTCCTGATGAAAAGACTTCATCATGCCGTACAACTTCCAAGGTAGACTCGCATGGTAAAAAAAATTGCAGAAGCTGTCTTTCTGACCGGACCAAAATGCCATCTTTCGTCAGTGATGGCGACACAGAGGGTCTCTCCTTGCATTTCTCCTGTTACCGACAGAAGATAAACATCGCGCGAAGTGCAGAGTCCTCCACTGTGAATTAGCTTAGCGACATAGGATAGCTTGTAGGCTCTGCGTTTGGGGGGCTTCAGCTAAGTAAGTAAAGGGCACGCACACATCTGGTTGTAATGCTGAAGAGGAAGAGGGATATGCCCTTGTAATATTACGATCACCCCTTTCGCCCCGTGTGTTTGTTCTGTGGAACAAAGCTGGCATCCCTCTTATCTTGAGGCACAGCTCTTTCCTTTGAACAACACTTCCTTCCTGTCGACAACAGTGCCTTCTTGCTTACAACAATTGCTTTCCCTTTGACATGGGTGTTTTGGAGCAACAATACTTTTGACACTGGCGGAGACACTTGAAGGTACTTCCCCTCTTTTTTCTTTGCTTTCCCCCCCCCTCCCCCCATTTTTTTTTTTTTTTTTTTAACTTTCAGCAGGGATACAACTATTGTTGCTTTTCATACAACACGTACCACCACTGATAAGTGTACACTGCGTAGTTTTAGATAGTGTGGTGTTTGTCTGTTTTTTGCAGAAAGTTTATTTTCAGCTTGATATACGTTACCTGTTCACTCAGCGTATAAAAAACACCGAAAGATATACCCCAAACATTCACAGTCAACATAGATGGAGCAAATACTAATGAAAACTTAAATCGATACTCATCCATGCCCTTCCTGGACACACACACACAAAACGCGTGTTGTATATAAAATGATTCTGAGGGTGGGAGTGGGGATGGGGATCAGAGTCAGAGTTTGAAGCATTCTGAATCACATGGTATTCACACTCTCGCATATATACACACATATATTCTCCAGCACACAGACACCCACACAAGTACGCGCGCGCGCGCGCTTGAGTGAGAGAGAGAGAGAGTGAGAGAGAGAGAGAGAGAGAGGGGGGGGGGGAGCCAATTATTCATCAGCCAGGTTTATACGAGAAATCCGAGATAAACACATACCAACAGAGACATAATTATAAATAAATAATGTGCACGTGCGCATCTGCACATACCTTGCCGTCTCCATGGCGTTGGCCCGATAAAACACCTGAGTGACACGACAGCATAACGACAGTGGATGCGACAGCGCAAAACCGTGAGTAAAAAAATAAAAATAAAATAAAAATTAAAAAGGAAAAAAAAAAGAAAATAAAGAAAATGAAAGGCACTGAGTGAAAAAAAAAGTGTTGGTTGATGCACATTATTTATTCATACTACACCGTCAGTATGTTTTATCTCGGCTTGCTTTTTTATGTTTTTTTTTTTTTCCTTCTCAGTCCTCAGTGATTATGTTGGCGTGTGTGTGTGTGTGTGTGTGTGTGTGTGTGTGTGTGTGTGTGTATGGTGTGCATTCACGAGTTGTGTGTGTGTGGTGTGTGCATGTCAGTGTTGTGTGTATATGAGTTTTGTGTGAATAGCTCAGTTTTTGTTTGTGAGTGTTTTGTTCATCAGAGTCATGCAAATGTGCATGTCGCCGTGGGAATGAACGATTTATTGAAATGATCATTTGTTCTTTTTCATGTGATAGATGTGGAAACCTGACATCTCTGTCCGGACACTCTTCTACCGTCAAGGTCTTGTGCAAAGGATGCGTGTTCCACTCCCCAGATGTGTTTTGTTTTTTTTCTATCCACATCCCCACCCGAGTTTTTTTGGTGTTGGAGAAGAGGTTCCCACCCCAGAATACTTCAACAGAAGTCAGAACTGTAAATTGTAGATGTGAAAATCATTTAGAGTAGCTGGCGGCACACATTATTATTATTATTATTAATATTATTATTATTATTGTTAAGTTAAACACACACCCTTTTATCTCGAGAGTTTCGGTCAGGCGTTGGACATCCGATCCAGGGTTTCACCAGAAGTCAGGGCTCGAGGCCCTGTTTCGGCATGGTGTGGTGGTCTCCTTGGGAAAGACCGCATATTCCACCTACGTGGGTATGAATGGGTACCGAACATGCGTTGTGGGGAGGTTATAAACGGCGGGAGGAGGGGGTGCGGCATAACTTTCCTATAATACCGAAAACCAAGACCAGTGGAGTCTATGTGACCTTAATAACCTTTTTAACTTTAACCCCTTTTCTATCTGTACGATGTCAACATTTTTCTTATGATGCTTCTGTCGGTCATGCCTCAGCTCTTGGCTTGGAAAGCAGTATTGGCTGTTATCTGGGGAGGTGTGGGTGGGTGGGTGGGGGCACACTGGTGATGGTATGCCGGTCAGTGGTGCCGCGGGTGGGGCAGTGAGACTGCCGAGGTGCAATGTCCGCGCATTCCTGCGTAACGCTGTCCACCCGGTGATCCACCCCTTTCCCTCACGAGAGAAGAGGACAGACTGATAATAATATGATACCCGCTGCTCTGCCTGCCAGTTTATGGTTGGCTCTCTGTCTGTGATGCCACGTACGTCTAGCCTGTGCTGCCAGTCGCGCGGGCAT
Source organism: Babylonia areolata (assembly GCA_011634625.1). NCBI lineage: Eukaryota > Metazoa > Mollusca > Gastropoda > Neogastropoda > Buccinidae > Babylonia > Babylonia areolata. The sequence goes on along the minus strand of JAAQRG010000997.1, from coordinate 401 downwards.
CAGTCCAGCCAGCCTTCTCCTGGCCTCTTTTAAAAAACCCCCCATTCATTCCCAGTTAGCCACAACCGTGCCTGGCTTGTGGAATGGCATTGCATATATGTGGTGTGTCCCTCAGATGCGATAAGGAAGATGGCCACGATGATGATGATGATGACCCGCGTCATATGTATGGAATTGCATGTTTCTTGCTGGGAAAAATACATGCACATAAAAAAAAAACCCCGAAAAAAACAAAAACAAAAAACCCAACCCAACAACAACAACAAAAATCACGAACGACATGTGAAATACGTACATGTACGCATATTCAGGTGGAACTTTAGAACTGAGGTCGCATGCGCGCTCGCATGTGAGCGCGCACGACACACACACACACACACACACACACACACACACACACA
>JAAQRG010000989.1:7500-10021 GCA_011634625.1 Babylonia areolata | reverse complement strand
ACTCTCCACTAGAATGAAAGTATAGACCAGATAGTCAGGACAGCAGCAGACTCCTCTGCTGTTCTGATGGCCATAGTCGGACACGACTGACTATCATACAAGTTGGTCGGTAGGGGTGGCCGAGTGGTTAGAGCGATGGATTCTCGCCTCAGTGTCCTGAGTTCTTTGATCCCCGATTTCGGCTCATCTGGTGGGTCAAGGGATGGGATTTTCCCGATCTCCCAGGTCAACAGACCTGCCGGTTCCTGCAAGCCTTCCATGTGTATACGTATGCAGAACACGAAGAACGCTAAAGATGCTGTAATCCCATGTCAACGTTTGATGGGTTATGGAAACAATGATTTCACCACCATGCACACCCCCCAAAACGGAATACAGCTGCCTAACGACGAGGATATGCGCTATTTGGTCTCTGACCGAGGACAGGCGCCATGATTTATAAAATGTCCATATCCATCAGCCACTTGAAATATACCGTGCATGATTATAGCTCCAGGAATTCAGGATGCTGAAATTAGATATGTATGAGCGGGTTGATATTGGATGCGTGAAACATAGCGTCTATCCTCGGTTAGAGACTGCCGAAATATACCGTGCATATAGCTCCAGGAATTTAGATGCTAAAACTTGATACTGTTTAATGTACCGTGTATATACTCCAGGAATTTAGGATGCTAAAATTGGATACTATTCAATATACCACGCATATAACTACAGGAATTTAGGATGCTAAAATTGGATACTATTCAATATACCGTGCATATAGCTCCATGAATTTAGGATGCTACAATTGGATACTATTCAATGTACCGTGCATATAGCTCCAGGAATTTAGGATGCTAAAATTGGTTACTATTCAATATACCGTGCATATAGCTCCAGGAATTTAGGATGCTAAAATTGGTTACTGTTCAATATACCGTGCATATAGCTCCAGGAATTCAGGATGCTAAAACTGGATACTATTTAATATACCGTGCATGTAGCTCCAGGAATTCAGGATGCTAAAACTGGATACGATTCAATGTACCGTGCATATAGCTCCAGGAATTTAGGATGCTAAAATTGGATACTATTCAATGTACCGTGCATATAGCTCCAGGAATTTAGGATGCTAAAACTGGATACTGTTCAATGTACCGTGCATATAGCTCCAGGAATTTATTATGCTAAAATTGGATACTATTCAATATACCGTGCACATAGCTCCAGGAATTTAGGATGCTAAAACTGGATACTATTCAATATACCATGCATATAGCTGATGCCAAAACTGGATACTATTCAATATACCGTGCATGTAGCTCCAGGAATTCAGGATGCTAAAAAACCTGGATACTACCCAATATACCGTGCATATATCTCCAGGAATTTAGGATGCTAAAAAAACAACAACCCTGGACACTACCCTAAAATCATGCACTGGTGGGCATGGCAGGATCCATTGTGGACGGCATCGCAGTGGACGGGTCCACACACAGGCTGTACTACAGCGACGCCGGGCGTCACGTCATTGCCAGCGCCAACGTGGACGGTAGCGACGAAAGGATCATCATCAGAGACCATCTGGACCAGCCTCGGGCAGTCGTGCTGGACACCCGTAACAGGTCAGTGGTGAGGGGGGGAGGGAGGGGGCGGCGGGGTGTGGGGGTGGGGGTGGAGGGCTGGAGGGGGCGGGGGAGGAGGGGGTCTGGGTTGGGGGAAAGGTGTGGGGAGAGGTGGGGTAGGGGTGGAGAAAGGATGGTTGGGAGTTTTGGTTGGTGGTGGTGATGGTGTTGGTGGGTGTGGAGTGGGTGAAGATGTTGTTGTTGGTTTGAAGGGGTGAGGGTTTGACGCTGAGGGAAAGTGTGGGTGTGGTGGGGGGGTGGGGGAGGGGGAAGGGTGGTGGAGGGGGAAGGAGGGGAAGTTTTGCTTGGTGGTAGGTAAGGTGGTGGGGTGGGTGGGGTGAAGGATGTGTTGCCGTTGTTGGTGTTGAAGGGGTGAGGGAGTTGGAGGCTGGGGGGAAAGGGGAGGGGTGGGTGGGAAGGGGGGGGAGAAGGTGGTGGAGTGGGGGAAAGAGGGGGAAGTTTTGGTTGGTGGTGGGGTGGGGTGGGGATGGGGGTTGTTGTTCTTGCTGTCGAAGGGGTGAGGTGTTGGGGCTGTGGGAAAGGCATGTGTGTGTGTGTGGGGGGGGGGGGGGGGAGGACGGGGGGTGAAGGGTGTGCAGTGGGGGAAGGAGGGGGAAGTTTTGGGTGGTGGTGGTGGGATGGGATGGGTGATGGTGTTGTTGTTCTTGGTGTTAATGTTGTTGTTCTTGGTGTTGTTGTTGTTGTCGTTGCTGTGCTGTTGTTGTCAGTGTCGTGTCATCGTTGTGTTGTTGTTGTTTTGTTGTTGTTGTTAGTGTTGTTTTCTCGTGTTGTGTTGTTGTGTTGTGTTGTGTCGTGTTATGTTGTTGTGTCCTTGTCCTTCGCACACAAATTTTTCTGCTTTTGTGACTATATTAAAATACATTCCGAGCTTATTTTGACATGTGTGTGTGTGT
>JAAQRG010000989.1:0-2500 GCA_011634625.1 Babylonia areolata | reverse complement strand
TATCTCCCATGTCACAGTCTTTACGCTTTGCAAAGGCTGGATCGAGACTTCCGCCGAAAAGTTTTGAGTGTTACGTGCGTGGGTTATTTGCATGAAAATTAATGCTCCATTTGGCCCATACACTACCCCCCCTTGCGGAATCTCCCCCCCGGGTAATTTGGACATAGGTTTGATCTGTCCGGGTCAGTCAGTCAGTGAACCAGCAGCCAGTCACTGTCAAGTAGCCAGTCTCAGTCAGACAGTCAACCAGTCAGCCAGCCAACCAGCCAGTCACTCATCCATCCATTCATTCATTCAGTCAGTCAGACTCAGTCAGTCACTTAGTCAGTTCCTTCGAAAATGGATTATGGCCGCTGCAGTGTCTACATTTGTATCTGTATTTCTTTTTCTTTTTTCTTTGTTTATCACAACAGATTTCTCTGTGTGAAATTCGGGCTGCTCTCCCCAGGGAGAGCGCGTCGCTATACTACAGCGCCACCCATTTTTTTTGTATTTTTTTCCTGCGTGCAGTTTTGTTTTTATTTGTTTTTGGTTTTTTTTCTATCGAAGTAGATTTTTCTACAGAATTTTGCCAGGAACAACCCTTTTGTTGCCGTAGGTTCTTTTACGTGCGCTAAGTGCATGCTAGCACACGGGACCTGGGTTTATCGTCTCATCCGAATGACTAGCGTCCAGACCACCACTCAAGGTCTAGTAGAGGGGGGGAGAAAATATCGGCGGCTGAGCTGTGCTTCGAATCAGCTGAGCGCGCTCAGATTCTCTCGCTTCCTAGGCGGACGCGTTTCCAGTCTAGGCCATCACTCCCCATGGCGCTAAAGTGAACAAAACGGATATACACGTAAAATGTAACATGTCTCCGTGAGGATGTCGTGCGATGAAATCTGTTTGAATGATACTGGAAACGAATGACGAGCGACCAACTGACATCCATCCGTCAGTCGTGACGTCAGTGGACGGGACGGGATGAGATGGGGAGATGTTTTCGGAGATTCATCTCTTCTCCTTCCTCCAGAGAGCTCCGATTCGCCTAGTATCAGTATCAGTATCATATCAGTATCAGTATCAGCATCAGTATCAGTATCAGTATCATATCAGTATCAGTATCAGTATCAGCATCAGTATCAGTATCAGTATCAGCATCAGTATCAGTATCAGTATCAGTATCATATCAGTATCAGCATCAGTATCAGTATCAGCATCAGTATCATATCAGTATCAGTATCAGTATCATATCAGTATCAGTATCAGTATCAGTATCAGCATCAGTATCAGCATCAGTATCATATCAGTATCATATCAGCATCAGTATCAGTATCAGCATCAGTATCAGCATCAGTATCAGTATCAGCATCAGCATCAGTATCAGTATCAGCATCAGTATCAGCATCAGCATCAGTATCAGTATCAGCATCAGTATCAGCATCAGCATCAGTATCAGTATCAGTATCAGCATCAGTATCAGCATCAGTATCAGTATCAGCATCAGTATCAGTATCAGTATCATATGAGTATCAGCATCAGTATCAGTATCAGCATCAGCATCAGTATCAGCATCAGTATCAGCATCAGTATCAGTATCAGTATCATATCAGTATCAGCATCAGTATCAGTATCAGCATCAGTATCAGCATCAGTATCAGTATCAGCATCAGCATCAGTATCAGTATCATATCAGTATCAGTATCAGTATCATATCAGTATCAGTATCAGTATCATATCAGTATCAGTAGCCCCAAGGAGGCGTCCCTGCGTTCGGACAAATCTATAAAATACGCTACACCACATCTGCCAAGCAGATGGCTGACCAGCACTGAGCGTAACCCAACGCGCTTAGTCAGGCCTTGAGGGGGGTGGGGGTGGGGGAGGGGGGGGGGGTAGAGAAGAAGAAGAAGAAGATGATGATAATAATAATAATGATGATGATGATGATGATGATGATGATGATGATAAGACAATGATGATGATAAATAAGCAAATTCGCCTATTCCAGTTTCGCCTACGCTTTGATCGGATCGTGGCCTACCTGCACGCCGTTCTAAGTTCACCTATTCAGCACCTCTCTGTCTCTCTCTCTGTCTGTCTGTCTGTCTGTCTGTGTTATTCTCTGACTATTTTTTTCCCTCCCTCTCTCTCTCTTTTTCTTCCTCTTTTTTTTTCTTTCTCTGTGTCTCAAATGCAGACACAGCCCCACGCACGCATACCCGCGTGCAAACACACACACACACGCACACACACACACACACACGCGCGCTCGCGCACACACACACACAAACACACACACACACACAACACACACCACACACACACAACACACACACACACACACACACACACACACACACGCACGCACGCATGCACACACGCATGCACACACACATACACACACTCCAATGAAACATGTAACACACACACACACACACACACACACACACATACAGAAAGAGAGAGAGACAGACAAGAGACAGAGACACAGAGAAAGAGAGACAAGGAACAACTGAAA
>JAAQRG010000985.1:0-10029 GCA_011634625.1 Babylonia areolata | reverse complement strand
GAGAGAGAGAGAGAGAGAGAGAGAAAGAGAGAGAGAGAGAACTAGCAAAAGAAAAGAAAGGAAAAAAAAGTGAGGTTATGGAGGGCTAGGAAAAGGGAAAAGTGGGAGATGTAGAGTTATGACGATGACAGATGATGAGAAACATTTCTGAAAGAAAGTTATAAAAAAAAATAAAGGAAAAAAAGAAGAAGAGAAAACAAAGAAAGAAAAAATAATAGAAAGAAAAAGAAAAAAAAAGAAAGAAAGAAAGAAAGAAACAAACAAAATTTCAAATGAGAAAAGAAAGAGAGACTTTGTAAGCATTACCGTGTGCGGAGTGTGCGGATGTTATGTTTTTCCAGTCACACCTCTTTGCACTTTTACACGCTCACGCACACACAGACGCACACATTTCGCGGTACACACGCACATCTACGTAGCCCAGCCCACCACCAAATCCCCACCCCCTACAAACACACACACACATACACACGCACACGCACCCCCCCCCCACACACACACACACACACAGCGTGAAAGCTCATGATTGTTTTCGCCTTTTTTCTTTTTTGTAAGTGAGTTTCTATTTGGATGAAAAAGCGGACCATGTTCTCTTTCATTCATTCATTCATTCATCCGTTCATTTATTCCTTCATTTATTCTTTTTCTTTCTTTCTTTTTTCCTGCATTTTTCTTTCTTTCCTTTTTTTCCTTTCCCCCGTTCTTGCTTTCTTTCCCTATCGTTCATCTTTCTTCCTTTCTTTCTTTCTTTCTTTCTATTCTTCTTTCTTTCTCACTTTCATTCTTCCTTTCGTTCTCATAATTTTTATTTTTTCATTAAATTTAGAGCAGTTAATTCAATTCAATTCAATTCAAAAAAAGAAAAAAAAGGCGAAAACAACCATGAGCTTTCACGCTGTGTGTGTGTGTGTGTGTGTGTGTGTGTGTGTGTGTGTGTGTGTGTGTGTGTGTGTGTGTGCGCGCGCGCGTGCGTGAGCTTGTAAAAGTGCAAAGAGGTGTGAAAGAAAAAAAAGAAAAAAAGAAAAAAACCCAGTGCGATGTCTGGCATTCTCTGTGTGTGTGTGTGTGTGTGTGTGTGTGTGTGTGTGTGTGTGTGTGTGTGTGTGTGTGTGTGTGTGTCTGTGTGTGTGTCTGTGTGTGCCTTCTGCGCATCTTCCCCTTTGGCTATGTTTTAATGCATTTACTTATTTGTTTATATTGTCTAATTATTCAATTTCATTTTTCAATTAAGTCCATGTTTTGCACAAACGTGAGATAGGATTTCCAAGGACTGATAAGCGCGTAGGCTTATGCGAATGCCAGGCATCGCACTGTTTTTTTTTTCTTTTTTTTTTTTTCTTTTTTTTGTTTTCAACAAATGTGGTATAGCGTATATGGATCTGTCCGCACGCTCTCACACTTCCTTTGAAACTGAAATTAAAATTTACTTTCTTTTTTTTATTCTTTTTTTTTAATTCTGCTTCTTTTGTTTGTTCTTCCCCTCTTTCCATCTGATCTTTTTCTTTCTTTCTTTCCTTCTTTCTTTCTTTCTTTCTATATTTCCTTCCTTCTTCCTTACTTCCTTTACATCACTGCTCCCTTTCTTTCAATCCTTTCTTTTCTCCCTTCCTTCCTTTCTTTCATTCTTTCTTTCCTTCCGTCCTAAGTTATTTTTCTTTCTTCCTTCCTTCGTTCCTTCTCTTTCTTTCTTTCTTTCTTTCTGTCTGTCTGTCTTTGGCCACACACACTTGAGAAGAAGCATGTGCACCTAACGATTTTCAGCTGTTTACATAAAGATTTAATCAGTTCATTTTCAACTGAAGTTTGCCACAGGATACCGCTGAAGATCTGAGGGAATATGTAATTATTATGTAATTAAGTGCTTCTTTTTTTTCCATGAGAGAGAGAGAGAGAGAGAGAGAGAGAGAGAGAGAGAGAGAGAGAGAGAGAGAGAGAGAGAGAGAGAATTCATTGAACAGTACGTTGGCAGCGGTGGAGTTTTTTTTTAATTTAATATTTTGTTCGTTTCGTTTCTGTTTTTGATTACAGACATCATCCTTCTTCTTCTGCTCTCTCTCTCTCTCTCTCTCTCTCTCTCTCTCTTCCACGCTCTCTCTCTCTCTGTGTCTCTCTCTCAGTCTCGCTCTCTCTCTCTGTCTGTCTCTCTCTTTCTCTCTCTTCCACGCTCTCTCTCTCTCTCTCTGTCTCTCTCTCTCTCTCCTTCTCGCTCTCTTTCACTCTGTCTCTTTGCGTGAGAAAACCTCAGTGTGCATTTAATTTATAGCAACAGTCTATTTATTGAGTTGATTAAGCGAAGTACTTTTCGGTGTTTTTATTATTATTATTATTATTATTATTATTATTATTTTATTTGTTGTGTGTTCTCCTTCTTTTAATTATTGAGAAAAAAAAGAAGCTTACATACTGAAGAAGCACAACTTTTCCTGGGGGGGGAAGTAAGCAATAACAACAACGACAATTACAACGACAACAACAAAACGAAGAAAAAGAAAGAGAAAAAAGACCAAAAGAAAAAGCAGTGAGTTCTTTCCTTAATAATTCTCTCTCTCTCTCTCTCCCTCTTCCTCTCCCCCCCTCTCTCTCTCCGTCCGTCTTCATATCCCCCTCTCTTTCCCTCCCTCACCCCCCACTCTCTCTCTCTCTTCCAATCACTCTCTAGCCCACAGGGACAGATTGAGATGACAAGGCTTATGCCTAAGATCTTTGTCCTTGAGTAATAAAGTCTTTGAGTCTCTGTCTGTCTGTCTCCCTCTCTCTCTTTCTCTTTCTCTCTCTCTCTTCCCCTTCTCTCTTCCCCCCATCTCTCTCTCCCTCCCCTCCCTCTCTCTATCTCTCCCTCCTTTTCTCTCTCTTCCTCTCTAAACTTTTCATCTTTTCTTTTTCAACCTGCGTTAAAAGTCTGGGCTGAAGACTTGTCGGATTTCACTGCTTGAGTTCTCTACCATCCCCACCCCAGCTTCCACCAGACTCCCCGCCCCCGCAACCCCCTCCCCCACTATATATTATTTATTACCCAGTTGTTAAGTATGATGACGAATGACAAAACGGAAGGGGGAGTGGCATGTTCTCTCTCTCTCTCTCTCTCTCTCTCTCTCTCTCTCTCTCTCTCTCTCTCTCTTCCTCTTCTTCTTTTTCTTTCTTTCTTTCTTTTCGTTCGCAGACTCTTTAGCTGTCAGTTTCAAAGCGTGCGGCGTCCGGACTGATCCGTATATATAATTCTACTCATCACCACATCTGCTTTTGAAAGACAAGTAATCATAATGGTAGCAGGAATGGATGCAACACCTACTCAGAATCACTACGCGTTGATTTGGCCTTTACTGACTTAAAAAACCCCATCGGAGTTCATATATATATATGTATGCATATACATATATATATATTTTTTTCCAGCTGGGGAAAGATTACAGTAAAAAAGAATACAACAAAAAAAAAAAAACAAAAACAACCTTGACTACCTAAGCACGTGGTCACTGATGACACCATCAGAAGATGGGAAATAACTCTGGAAGGCTGACAAAAATTCACACATTAATTGATCTAGAGTATTTTCTCTGGATTGTTTCTTCTTCTTTTTTTTCTTTTTTTTTGGGGTGGGGTGGGGGGTGGGGGTGGGGGGTTGATTGTTCTGGATATTGCTTTATGACCGGAAACTCCACTTTATATATATTTTTTTTTTTTCTTCTTCTTCTTCCTGCGATCAAAGGGATTTATAATCAGAAGTTACAGGTAATAAAGGAAATACTTATTGCGGGTTTTTTTTTTTTATCAGAATCTTTTTTTTTTTTAAGTTCCATAGAACTGTTAAGAAGTGAAATAAGAAAAGTCCTCAAAATATCCCCCCCCTCCCCCCTTTTATATCTTTGCCAAATCTCTTTCTCCCTCCCCCCCACCCCCCACTACCACCCCATCCCTCACCACCACCGCCCTCTCTCTGACACGTTCCCATACAGCAACAATAACGATCATAATGATAAGAATAAGAACTCACTCATAGCATTCACAACATTATATGACAAGAACTGTTGAATCTGAACTTCGTGTATTGTATGTACGTATTACCAAATTCATGTAGACACAGATATGGGTTGTTGTTTTAATAAAGAAATCGGTATGCCAGTATCACCCTTTCTTTTCTTTTTTTTCTAAATGAGGAAGAAACGGAATTGTGAAATCTAGCTTTTGATATTGAAACTCAAACACAGAGACACACGAGAGAGAGAGAGAGAGAGAGAGAGAGAGAGAGAGAGAGGGAGGGAGGGAGGGAGGGAGAGAGAGAGAGTAGCAAACAATCACACATAAAGACAGATGGACAAAGACAGTGGTGGAGAGACTGAATTTTAGAAAGTTATTATAAAAATAAACTACAAATGAACGACGAACTTGACGACACGCCTACCTACCCCTGTCATCAGTTTCATATATATATATATATATATATATATCTATTCCCCACACCATAGTAAAGACCCCATTCACAGCGCTCCCAATGACGATCAAAAAGCCACGGGAGCGCTATCGTGTTATCACCATGTCTTCATAGCTTCTGACACATACACATTGACTCCGAAAAACAAACAAACAAACAAACAAAAAAACCCAACTGCTTTAAGCTCTTAGCATGTTTGTTCGAGGGGTTTTAATTTCTAATTTGATTTTTTTTTTTTAATACTACAGCTCTTTTAGTGGTATTCTGGAAGTTTTTGCTGTTGTTGTTGTTGCTGTTGTTATATTTTTGTCGTTGCTTTATCTGGAGAAAGGTGTGGGTGTCCGTGGAGGGAGGAAGGGAGGGAGGGAGGGAGAGAGAGAGAGATTAGCAAACAATCACACAGATAGACAGATGGACAGAGACAGTGGTGGAGAGACTGATTTTTAGAAAGTTATTATAAAAAAACCCAAAAAAACTACAAATGAACGACGAACTTGACGACACGCCTACCTACCCCTGTCATCAGTTTCATATCTATATATATATTCCCCACACCATAGTAAAGACACCATTCACTGTGCTCCCAATGACGATCAAAAAGCCTCGGGAGCGCAACCGTGTTATCACCAAGTCTTCATAGCTTCTGACACATACACACCGACTCCGAAAAAACAAACAAACAAACAAACAAACAAAAAACCTGCTTTAACTCACTCAGTACGGCCAGTCCTCTCTTCTCCTCTACACAGACCCCTCGGATGTCCAGTGGGTGTCTGAATGACCCAAGCTTTAGCTTCCGTCGTCAGAATTGTGGTATTCTTTGTCAACATTCACCTCTTCAGTATAAGAGCCTTCCGCTTGCAATATTTTGTTGATGGTAATTGGGGTGAAACGCTGTTAACGTCGTCTTTTTCGCCGTTCGTATGGAGAGAGTTAAGCTCTTAGCATGTTTGTTCGAGGGGTTTTAATTTCTAATTTGATTTTTTGTTTTTTATACTACAGCTCTTTTAGTGGTATTCTGGAAGTTTTTGTTGTTGTTGTTGTTGCTGTTGTTATTATTTTGTCGTTGCTTTATCTGGAGAAAGGTGTGGGTGTCCGTGTAGTGAATGTGTTCTGCCAAGGATAAGAGAAGTAATAGCTTCGTTCAATTAATGGTTAGATTGTTAATCCTTGACACCTTTTTTTTTCTTTTCTTTCTTTTTCTTCCACGAATTTAGCTGTAATCGGTGGGTTGAGTTCTAGACTTTTGCGTGAAATGAATCACTGATTGATTACCCGCCGTGGGAAGTCATCGTCAGTGGACTGCGTAAAAAAAAAAGCGCATGGTTTGAAAAAGAATTCATGTGGGTCATTGTGATTTTTTTGGTCTTTTTAAAAAAAGATTTTTAAAAATTGATATTCATCAATAATTTGTTTAAGGAATATTTTATTTTGATAAGATAATTATGGAAACGTGTGTGGGTAAAACGTGGCGTTACGCTGTTCAGTGGTGGCGAGGCCCTTTTTGGACAGAGAGAGAGAGAGAGAGAGAGAGAGAGAGAGAGAGAGAGAGAGAGAGAGAGAGAGAGAGAGAGAGAGAGAGAGAGAGAGAGAGAGAGGCCTGACTGCGGCATGATAACTTCTTACATCATAAGAACAGCACAATACACTGAGTACAATACCTGAATTACGATACAGTACAGTGCAATACTGTACAATACAACACAACTAAAATCAACACATTACAATCCAGTACACAGCATGTAACACAGCAAAATATTCACGTCATTCATGTCAGTATGATGGAATACTCATGTCGATCAGAATGACATGGTTAATTATCACAATGATCATATCTAACATAAAACATAGCAGTGTCCAACAGATCATCAAAGACAATCAGGTCAAGCAGATAAAAAAAACAACTATGCAGTCCACATGGCAGACCAAATGACCGTTCGTTCGCAGAGATGGTTCATCAAAATTCCCATTTATGAAGGGGTGGGTAAAAGTACGCACAACACACTGCAGGCACCAACTGGTACTATATATATGATAGTCAGTCGTGTCCGACTATGACCATCAGAACAGCAGAGGAGGCAAATGCTGTTCCGACTATTTGGGCTAGAATTTGATTATAGTGGAGAGTGTCTTGCCCATGTTACATCCCCACTCTCTCGGCCAAGAGGGTTTTAGGACAGCCGGCGTTGGAATGGTTCCCAAAGGCCAACTAGCCCACAAGGCTGCAGCACTACGAGCCAGTGCAATTTTGCCTCCTGCAACTGGTACTAAAGTACTATAGTAAAGCGAATGGATGTTCATCTGCATGTTTTCATAATGCTGCACACACACACACACACACACACATACACACACACACACACACACACACACACACACACACACACACACACATATATATATATATATATATATATATATATATATATATATATATCTTGACACAATACTAAAATCGTTATCTTACATGACATGTGACATTGATTATGCTAATTTCATCACTGTGTATGAGTTTTCTTTCTTTCTTTAATTACTACTTGTCCCTCAGGCAAATCAAGAAACAAAATGTATTACCTGTCAATTCCAGAAAGATCGAAATATCGATCCTCTCAGCAGTTCAGACCCGGACTCTCCAGGGGAATAAAAAAAAAAAACCCACACTGACACACCCAGAATCACCTCTCATCCATGGTGCCAGATTAATCGATCTGCTGCCACTGGAGTCACGGATTCAGTCAGTCTCCACTGACTGAGCAAAAAGAAAATCAGTAGCAGTGTCCAAAAACGCAGAAAATTCAACCACGGTCACAAAATTGAAAATACAAAAGATAAAAATGATAAAATAGAATTTTAAAAAAAAGTTTACAACACACTGTCGGAAAACTTCTCACGGCTATCAGTCCGTCAGTCCCACCAGCACTAGACTCTTCAAGTCAGAACCATCGTGTGAGACAGATTGCAGAGACAGACAGAGACACTAGGAAGAGACAGACGGAAGAAACCCACACTAAAAAAAAGTCTTTGCTCAAGCTGGCTGGTTTCTCCTCCTTTCTGTGATGTTATTATATGTCTGTAGGAGAACCACCGAGACAACGTTTAATTAAGCGTCAATCTCGCGTGGAACTGAAGGCCAATTCCCACGCGGGGCATCCAACTTTCTAGTCCAGACTGTCCTTTCGCTTTGAAGCAAGCTGTCTTGTGGAGACAGAGAGAGAAAGAGAAGAAGAAAATGAAGAGGCAGGATTCGAGTTTATCAGTGGGGGTACCCACCACTACTGCAGACAGAAGAAGAAGAAGAAGAAACAGCAGCAGTAGAAGAAGACACTGAAGAGGGACCGAACAGCTTGTATAATTACAACAGTAGCAACACAGTAGTGCGTAGGAAAAAAACAAACTTTCCCTCTCAGAAAGACCTCAACTCTTTCTCAGTCTTGGGCGCCGCCGTCGCAAGTGGAGGCGAAGAAGAAGTTTCTCCCGTGCTGTGACTGACTGACTAGTTTAACTGACTAACTGACTGGCTGACTGACTGCCTTCTCAGCGCCACAGCACACCTCTCCACTCCACTCCACTCCACGTTGCTTCAGTGCTAGCTCGCTTTGCTGGAGAGGTGTTGCTTGTGGAGAGCCCCCGCCGTTTGATGAAGCAAATGAGATTCCAAGTGCTCGCCTCTTCAAAGCTCCCTGTCCCTCCTTCCCCTTCCCTGCCCCTCGCGCGCCCAACCCCCGCCCCCCCACCTTACCCCCTCTCCTGCCACTCTGGCATCGGGCCGCGCCCTGTTCCAGACTTCTTGGCCAATCAGGAAGCAGATGAGTGCCTCTTCTCCACTCTCCCCCCCTCCTCCCTCCCGCCCCCAACACCGCCACCCACCCCCTGACCCCTCCCTCTTGGCTTTCTCTTTATCGGTCTCACTCTCTAAGCTTCCGTCAGTAGCTGGGTTTGGGAAGTAAGGGGGAGGGGTTGTCGGGCTGCGGCACCACAAACAAGCAAACCACGAGGGGATTATTGATGAAGTCAAGAAGAGACGAAGAGAAAGGAGAGAGAGAGGGGGGGGGGGGAGAGTGTGGAGAAAGAGAGAAAGGAGAGAAAGAGGGATGAAGAGAGAGAGGGTGGAGAGAGAGAGAGAGAGAGAGAGCAAAGAGAGACACAGAGAGAGGGAGGGAGAGAGATAGAGAGAAAGATATATATATATATATATAAGGAGAGTCAGAGACAGACTGACAGACAGGAAGAGACAAAGACAGAAAGAGAGAGAGAGGGGGAGAGACAGAAGAGACAGAGAGAGAGAGGAGCTATGGAGAGAGCGAGCGAGGTTGAGAGATTTTCCTCCATCAGATCCACAGAGAGAGATAGAGAGAGAGAGAGAGAGAGGGGAATGAGAAAGAGAGAGAGAGAGTAGATCCCAGAGGAGCCAGGCAGGTCCTCACCAGGAGTTTCAGTGCCATGCAAGCGATACGAATCAGCCGAAAGCCCTTCGCAAATCGACACAGCCTAACTCTCTCTCCCGGCCTCCCCTGGTTTGAAGACATTTCCCCCTGAATTACGTTCACCGGGTTCCATCAACCGCTCGGGCTTCCAGTTTCCTGCAACCCGAGGCTCGTGTTGATGAGATGCCTGCTTTCTATATCGGGGGGGTTCTACCAACCAGGGTGTATCACAAGGGGAACTTGCGCAACCGTTCTTATTAGCACCTGTGGGGGGCTGCGCCAACTTCTTCGTCGGGTTTCTTCTTCACCTACTGTAAAGGTCTTGATTATCTTGTCTATACCTGGAGCTGTAGGATTATGGAGAGAGAGAGAGAGAGAGAGAGAGAGAGAGAGAGAGAGAGAGAGAGAGAGAGAGAGTGTGTGTGTGTGTGTGTGTGTGTGCGTGTGTGAGACAGACAGAGACAGAGACACACAGAGAGAGTATATATGTGTGTGTTACTACCATTTCCTCACATTCTGAGATTTTTCTTCTTTAAACTTTCTTGTTTTTGTTGTTGTTGGTGGTGGTGGTGGTGGTCTGCTTCTTCTTCTTCTTCTTCTTCTTCTTCTTCTTCTTCTTCTTCTCACGGTCCAGACCAGCACGTCGGGTTTATGTTATAAAGTCAGGCATCTGCTCCACGTCCTTCCCAAGCAGATTTGATGAAGTTTATGTGGATGTGCCCGTTAGCACGGTTTGACCCCTCACTTTGACTGAAACAAACTTAATTTTTCTTTCCTTTTTTCTTTTCTTTTCTTCTTTTTTTTTAATAGCTAGCACACTTTGACTCCTCATTTTGAATGAAACTGAAACTTTTTTTTTTTTTTTTTTTTTTAGGTAGTACGCTTTGACCCCTCACTTTGAAACTGAAACTTAATTTTTATTCTTTTCTTTTTTTCTTTTTTTTTTTTTAGCTAGCACGCTTTGACTCCTCACTTTTGACTGAAACTGAAATTTAATTTTTCTTCTTTTTTTTTTCTTCTTCTTTTTATAGATATATCAGCAATACGTTTTGGGTATAATCTTATCGCTACACGCTTGAAAGAAGAGACCCGAGCTCCAAGTTCCAGGGACACTTAGTTTTAAACGGTTCATCGATCAATCAATCAATCAATCAATCAATCAATCAGTCAAGCAAT
>JAAQRG010000980.1:0-10032 GCA_011634625.1 Babylonia areolata | reverse complement strand
CATTTCTTGTTATTGATACAAACACTGACTGACACAGTGACATATAATTGATTATATCATTTCTTGTTATTGATACAAACACTGACTGACACAGTGACATATAATTGATTATGTCATTTCTTGTTATTGATACAAACACTGACACAGGCTTACATCTGTCCTTGCATTGACAAATCCAAATGTTTCAATAATAACACATTAATTACAAAGAAATATTGTTCAGTTTTACGTCTTTCTTACAGTAGTTCTTGCGTTTTTTGTTTTTTTTATCCTTGCATTGACAAATCCAAATGTTTCAATAATAACACATTAATTACTAAACATATTGTTAAGTTTTGCGTCGTCCTTGTAATCGTTTTGTTGTTGTTGTTTTTAATGGTCTGTACTTTCAGCTTTATATTTCAGTGATTTATTTCAGTCATTTGAGAAAACTCATCATGATCTTGCAAATATTAAATCAAAATCTCTATCATGTGGATTATTATAAACATTTATTAAAGTTATTCTTTGAAGATGCTTATACACTTACAATACTATGAGTTATCTACTGTTATTAATTTAAAAAAGAAGTCATCTATCCATTTATTTATTTCAAAAGATTGTACCTTCATTATGGAACCTAAATTGTTATTAGTTTAAAACAGAAGTCATCTGTCCTTTTATTTATTTCAAAAGATTGTACCTTCATTATGGAACCTAAATTGTTTTGTGTCTTACTAGTTTCATAGTTGATTTGCTGATTTCATATGTGTGAACATTGCAGTCAGCACTAGTTTACACAAACTTCAGCAGCATAACTGAGATGCATATGAACTTTTCTTTGGGTACACATTGTTTACATTTTTTTTTCAGATTATATTTTTTTATTTAACTTTCTTCAGATGCAAGAATCTCTTTTGAGACCTTCTTCCCAATCCTGCAGACCATCAGTAAGAACCGTAGCGTTCCTCCCTTGGAGGACTTCATCGAGGGGTTCCGTGTCTTTGACAAGGAACAGAATGGCTTCATCTCCAGTGCTGAGCTCAGGCACATCCTGACCTCGCTTGGTATGTCCTGTTCATGTCAGACCTTAGGCTTATGATGTTTATACAGAGATGCCAGCTGTTACTATTTCGCCATATTTTGTTATGCTGGATTGCATTTTGTTCCAACATTGAGCCAACATTAAAATTGTTCTGATGAGTTCATTTTCAACTGCATAGCATTGTCACATGCTTTTATGTTGCAACACCCAGACGCACTAGACCTATCGATCATGAGGCCATGGCAGTCACTACTTACCTTGGTCTCACTGATGTTGCTCAGTTAATTGCGCGCATGTTTACATTGTTTGTATGCCTTGTAGATGAAATGTACCTTTGCTGATGTGGCTCGGTGTCTTGAGTGTTCCTACCAAATCCAAAATGTTCCTACCAAATTCCCTGATTGTACCTACAAACACTTGACAGGTGCTGGCATCTCTTTTTGCTCTGCTGTTTGAAGTCAAGTTGTTCTCATAAAAGGCTTGAAATTTTGCATTTTAATTTCATTCTATTTTCATGATGTTCGGGTGAAAAAAAAGAAGCAATTTTGTATTTCTTGTTGTGTAGTTTTACAGTTGAGATTTTGCATGTTCCATTTTTTTTATAGAATTTTTTTAAAACCAATGGTTAAATATAGGTAAGTGGCTGTAATTGATTCTTTTTCATGTTGTCAGAAACAAAATACAAAATATATATTGTCAGTGTGGTTTTAGAGAGAAATAGCTGTATTCAGGGATGTACCAATGCTTCCATCATCTGCTTTGGGCTGATAAAATGCTTGAAAGGACAACTTCAATATTATACTTTTGTTTTAACACATTTGTATGATTTGCCGGGTGTGGAGAGCCGGAGGGGAGGAGGGAAGGGGGTTAATTATTTGAAGAATGATTGAGGTGTCATCTAATCATTAACTGATCAAATAATCAGGGATTGTATTTAAAAAAAAAAAATAACCTGAGGAATGATTGATACTTCAGTTGATCGTCAGTTGATCTGAGGAATGATTGATGTCAGTGATTGATGATTGAGGAATGATTGATGTCAGTGATGGGTGATTGAGGAATGATTGATGTCAGTGATTGGTGATTGAGGAATGATTGATGTCAGTGATGGGTGATTGAGGAATGATTGATGTCAATGATTGAGGAATGATTGATGTCAGTGTTCGATGATTGAGGAATGATTGATACTTCAGTTGATCTGAGGAATGATTGATGTCATTGATGGTTGATTGAGGAATGATTGATGTCAGTGATTGAGGAATGATTGATGTCAGTGATTGATGATTGAGGAATGATTGATGTCAGTGATCGATGATTGAGGAATGATTGATACTTCAGTTGATCGTCAGTTGATCTAAGGAATGATTGATGTCAGTGATCGATGATTGAGGAATGATTGATGTGTCAGTTGATTATCAGTTGATCTGATGACTGATTAATTTTTTCAGGAGAGAAGCTGAGTGACGATGAGGTGGATCAGCTTATCCAGGGAATTGAAGATTCCCAGGGGAACATTAACTACGAAGGTATGTACAAAATAACACATGAAAGGGTTCATCAGGCTTCAAAAAGGGAATTCCTACCCCCCCTCCCCCCCCCCCCAAAAAAAAAAAAAAAAGTTTCAGTTTGATAAGCACTTGATGAAGAGTAAAAAATAAACACCTCTCCAGCTAGTGTTTTGCGGTAATTCTCACCACTTACTGCATGATTTGTGGTAGCTTGTTGCTGTCTTGGACTTTCTGTCTCATCTTTTAACCTATTCAATCCTGGAGAGTTTCCAGCAAGGCAGGTTTCCATGACATATTGATGCGAAAAAAGATATACTGTTTTTCCTCCAAAATTTAATTTTATTTCATGATTGGTTATTGAAGAACGACTTTTGTGTTTGTGGATATTGCAGAGCTGATCAAAATGGTGCGCAACGGATAGACAGGCAGCACCTGCTGATCTCGTCAACCGGCAATGTTCTGTTTCTTTTGAGGACCATAGCTCGACTGCCATTCAGCGTGTCAATTGGCATGACTGCACTGTCTGCTTCCAGGGATGTGTATGTTCATGTGTATTCCAGTGTACCACAGTGTCTTCACCACCTACTATTTTGGATAGATGTTCTTAGATAAGTAGAGAATTTTTATTTCAACCTGCATGTGTTATAATTCAGAAAAGAAGATTGATATGTCATGCACATGACCAGCCAACCCACTCCCCAAATCCACCACACACAGGCAGAACACACATGCACACACCCCTGGTACATATACAAGGTACACATAAACACACAACTAAAACCGTTTCTCTCTCTCTCTCTCATCCAATACATTGATCATGTAGTGCTCAGAACGTGGTCAATAGTAATACTGCTGATATTACATCATCTGTTTATAAATCACATTACAGATCGCATTCCAGACAAATAAGATTCAGTTTTTATTCAAAAGATCAGGGAATGGTTAGTGTACCTGGCATTTTTCTTTTTTTTTTTTTCTTTTTTTTTTCTTTTTTTTTTTCCAAATAGAACATATATTTTTTTTTTTTATAGATTATAGAGCTGTTGATTTCTGTTTTGATACCTAAATTACTTGCATACATTTTGAGGAACGTGTTTCGTTTGGGTTTTGTTTTTGTTGTTTTTTGCAAGTTTGTAACTGCATACAAAATAAAATCTTGGACATATCAGTAAAAAAAAAAAAAAAAAATTTTTAAATGTTCAACAGGATGAAGATTGCTTTCCTTTTGCTGTAAGTTTGGAATTGTTCATTATTTTTAAAGTGAAAAATGGAAGAATGATTGCAGACCTAACAGTAACACTAGATTTTTTTAACATTAAATTTTTAACTCTCGACTCTGTTATGCATTTAAATTTTGTTTTCATTTACTGTTGTTACGCATCATGTATGTATGGGAACTTAGTCTTTTGCAAATGGTTCTGAATAACCACATATTTAATGAATAAACTTGCTCTTAAGAAAAAAAACCTTTGTCGAAGTTTGTATCCTTTGTACGATAACCACAATGAATAAGACTGGATTAAAATGTATTGATCCACAGGCCTTGTTCATAAGTTTGTTTTCTATTGTAAAGCAGTGGGGGTGTACATTTTTTTCTAAACATTTGTGGGTCACTCTTTACAATACAGAAACTCCTCTGGCGTGTACACCTCATAAAAAATCTTGGGCACCCACTTTCTCTCTCTCTCTCTCTCTCTCTCTCTCTCTCTCTCTCTCTCTCTCACTGTCTATCTCTTTCTCTGTATATGAATATTTCTTTATCTGCTTCTGATTTTTTTTCTTCCATTGTTTTTCTTCCTGCCTTTTTTCTTTTGAATCTGTTGTGATAAATGCAAATTCATTTAATTTTTGATAATTGATAATCTAGAATCACTGTAAGCGAACAGTTTAAAGAAACAAAATAAAAACAACAACAAAAAACCCAAATCCCACTGTTTGTTGTCAGCAGTTCTAATGAGCCGATGACACGTGCAGTTACAATTAGTCCTGGGGGTAAAGAGTGAGATTGATGACTGGTTGTGACGGGCACAATAACCAAGTGGTTAAAGCGTTGGACTTTCAATCTGAGGGTCCCGGGTTCGAATCACGGTGACGGCGCCTGGTGGGTAAAGGGTGGAGATTTTTACGATCTCCCAGGTCAACACATGTGCAGACCTGCTAGTGCCTGAACCCCCTTCAGATGTATATGCAAGCAGAAGATCAAATGCGCACGTTAAAGATCCTGTAATCCATGTCAGCGTTCGGTGGGTTATGGAAACAAGAACATACCCAGCATGCACACCCCGGAAAGCGGCGTATGGCTGCCTATATGGCGGGGTAAAAACGATCATACATGTAAAGGCCCACTCGTGTGCATACGAGTGAATGTGGGGGTTGCAGCCCACGAACGAAGAAGAAGATGACTGGTTGTGCTCAACTTTAAAAGTCAAGCTGTTCACTCACTGCTTGTGTAATTTACAGATCGGGTTCTTTACCTGTGCACTGATCTTGCATAGATTGCGCAGTGTTTTTTAAAGATTTATATATTTTGTTATTTTCAAGCTCAAGGCTAAGGTAGTATAACATTTATAGATAAGTACATCAAGCTTTGATGGCTTTTCCAGACTGAAACTGTTTAACTCTCACTGCCACAGGTGACTTCTGTTCACTAGACAGTGCACTGCCACAGACGACTCTTGTCAACATTGAGGGGTCATGTTGATGAGACCATTTCGACAGCTGCAGCCCATTCCCTGCCAACAGAACACTGACTAACCTTTGTCCCTTGACCCATTTTGAAGTGAACAAGTCCATTGTGGTGACTGAGAGCTTCGTTACTAAAACGTATGGTGCTGGGGAGCGTTTTTCACACACAAATTTGGCCGTGAAAGAGTTAAAGGCAGTCATCACATAGTTTCTCCCACTCAGGTTTCAGAAGTAGGCATAAGAATTGCTTATTGATTGCAACCAGATACACTTTAACAACTGTACTGGATATAGTATTGCTGTTGTACTATGCCCCTTGCAAGAACCTGAAATATTTGTCTTGGGTGTTTTCTTTTTGTGGTAAATTTATCTTTTAAAATAAGGAAAATTATGAGTCTGTGTGACAACCATTTTCAAGAATAAAGACACACACTTACAGCATGCACTTAACACATGTACAAGAATCCATGGCTAGAAAAGCGTTGCGCCTGGCAAAATTCTGTAGAAAATCTGCTCTGATAGTAATTAAAATAAATTATGCTTGCTGACAGAAAAAAAAAAAAAAAAAATTGGGATGGCATTGCATTGTGGCAATGACCTCTACTCAGGACGAACAGTCCAAATTTTTCAAGAGGAATCAGATGACTTTCTGTGTACAACTGTTTCGATGAAGCCCTATCAGGGCTTTATGTGTTGAATTTCTGGAGTGGCACCTAGTTTGCATAATGACATTAGCTAAAAATATCTTAACTGACCTTTACACTCTCCACTGCGACCAATAAATGCTGAGTTTGTTGCTGTACTCGCGATAAGAAGAGTAATTTTCATGTTGGGTGTCAACACTGGCGTCTGACCCAGTTTCTTCTCATTCACAAAGCAGACAATGGTTTCAATTGCAGGATCCCAATTGGGGCTTTACAACATTCTGAATTCAAACTGTTTTAAACTCATTGTGCTTCCCTGGGTTCATTTTTGATATATCAGTGTGTGTAAATCTCGAACCAAAAATATGGATTCTTTCATCATCTCACTGGAAGATAGCATGAGTAGGGAGAAAGTTAAATATATTGTCCCCTATTAACCAGTTGTGTTACTGATCAGTATGTTAAACTTCAGTTCATAATTTCTAATATTTGGGTTTTTTTTTTGTTTTTTTTGTTTTTTTAACCGATTAAAATGGGTCGTGTGTTGGGGAAGATGCAGGGGAGCAAACTGGCAGTACTGAAGAAGTAAATGGAATACAATGAACAATCAACCGTGGTTACTTCCCTTGCACGGTTGAGAGTTTTATAGAGTTTTGAATAACACCCATCAACACAGTGTTACCGTTGCAATTCACATGATTATGTGGATGTCAGTTAATAAATGTCAACTCCTTAAACCAGTCATGTTGTGTCTCTATGCCACTAAAAAATCATTTTCTGAATGGATATGAGAAAATGGCAAATATAAGCATTGATATAGACAAACAAAAACTACTGCATTCTGCCATTAATTTTATTAAAAAGAGAGAAAGAAGTAAGTAAATAGATGCAGGCTTGTTAAACAGCATATAGAAAAAATGTGAAAAGAGTAAGATAATTACAAGAAGCGACTCCTAGTATGTTTATTCAGAACTGATATACAGTGAAGCTATCCAGAGCATTCATCCCACAGATAACACACACACACACACACCTGCCCATCAATGGAAATAAATGACTAACAAAGAAAAAAACACAAAACAAAATGAACATTGCGAGAAACAGTTTAATTTTTCAGCTGTATATACCAGAGAAAAACAGGTGGTTATTTTTTGTCAAGATAAAAGAATATTTGAGCCAAGTGAAAGTTTAATTGAAAATCAACTTTAAATGTTCATATTTTACCTAATTTACAATTTTCTAGTTTTGCTCATCTTGTTTTATTTCATATTTTACATATTGCATTTGAAATTATATATTTACTAGAATGTATTATGTAAATATATAATTACTAGAATGATAAAAACCCTTCAACTGTCTTTATTACATAGAATGTATTATGTAAATATATAATTACTAGAATAATAAAAACCGTTCAACTGTCTTTTTTTTATAATTTCCCCCCCAAAATAAAAACCTTTTGATTGTGATTACCATACACATTGGTGCATTATCAAATGATCAGAGCATAAGCTTTTCCTCCATTGCTTCTGTGATGTCAGTGGGTCAAATCTCAGTAGAGACTTGTGGACTAGGTGTGGGGATTTGTCCAGTCTCCCAGATAAATATATAAAATAAAAATGCACACCTTCAGATACCTGTAACCTTTTCTCATGATAAAATTCAAGCATGTTAAAGATCCCAGTAGCCTTGTCAGTGTCTGATGGTATGTGGATATGTCTAATGGGTTTGGGAAACTGGAACAAACTCAACTTACAGAACTCACGAAAACAGAGTATGTCTGACTGAAGGGCAGATGTAAATGTTCCAATGCTTCACTGCTCATTGACAGGAATGGATGAACATGGAATCAAGTCCATGAACACAAAGGAAGAAGAAGAAACAGGTGCACAAGTTTTTCTGTCTGCTGCAAATAATGTTTTTAGTTTCACAGAATTATTCTTTAAAGCATTACCATTCAAGGAAATATAATCATATAGTCTGAATCTCAAATAAAGGGTTAATCATGTTTGAATATCAAACTATGTTAAAAGTTAAAAGATATCTGGGGAGCCACTACCAAATTTATAAATCTTGATTTGAAATTAATCATGTTTGAATACTGAATCATGTTAAAAGAAAGATATCCTAGGAACAATTACCAGATTAATACCTACTGGCTAAAAAGAAAAAAAAGAAGAGAAATTGACATTTAGAAATTATACTTGCCTAAACCATGATTTTCCATTTTGTTTTCATGTATGCAGCTTATCATTTGCATTTTAAAACCATGACAGACTCAGGACAGACTGTTGGCGAAATTCTAAACAAATTATGGATTTTCTGTCCATAGATCTGGTTCATGCCTGTAAATTTTGTTTAAGCATGGAATCGGATATGAAAAATACCACTTTGGGGTGGGGTGTTTACTTTTGAAGACTATATCACAAATTGTATCAGAAGTTGTATTGTGGAATAATTAGACATTCAAACTGTGATCGGTTGAGTCATGTCTGTTTCCAGTTCACAGTAGCGCCCTCCCATCCTAGCTTTTCTCCGTTTTCTTCATTTTTGCGTTGCAGCCATCGCCGTAGTGGTTCAAAGTATTCCAGCATGGGTTGTGCCGTGATGGTCCGTGAACCTGTGAATGCTTTCAAAGCATCCTCCCATGGTCGGCTTGCCCCAAGAGCCATGAAGTTTCTGAGGACAGCAAAACAGATGTATGGCAGGACAGAATTTCAAAAAGAATTTCTATGAGTTGGACAAGAAAAGAAAAAAAAAGAAGACATATCTGTTGTAAATTAACTTCAGATATAATTTTTGTGAGTAGGACAAAAAAAAAGAAAAGATAAAAAAGGAGACTCATCTGATTTAATATAACTTCAAATAGAATTTCTGTGAGTAGGACAAGATAAAAGACCCATCTTATGTAATGTAACTTCAAACTGAATTTCTGTGAGTTGGACAAGATGAAAAGACTCATCTGATGTAACTTAACTTCAAATATAATTTCTGTGAGTAGGACAAGAAAAATGACTCATATATTGTAACTTAACTTCAAATATAATTTCTGTGAGTTGGAAAGAAAAAGACATGTATTGTAATGATACAACTTCAAACTGAATTTCTGTGAGTGGGGCAAGAAAAGAGACTATAATTCCAAATAGAGTTGTTGTCAACAGGAAACAAAGACAAGAAACATTGGCACTGTAAGAAAAGAATTCCAATATTTCACCTGTGCTACCTCACTAAAATCACCAACTGAACGAGGCAAAAGTCACAAAAATTAATACACCATACCTCAGTTTACAAATATTTTAGTGAAGCAACCATAAAATTACTTATCTCAAGCAAATGTATTATTACTAGTAACTGGCCATGCATGCAGATTTAAAAAAAAAAAAAAAAAAAGGCAGAGTTAAGGCCCCATAAATAATTATTGGCCACAAAAATTGGTGTTTATTTTATACAATTTTTAAAGATGATGAAATGGGCCAGAGTTAAGACCAACTGAATTAACCGCAAACAATAGTGTACATACACTTATGTTTTAAGATAATGGAACACGCCTGTTTTAAGGCCACCTAAACTGACCACAAACACTGGTATAATGTTTGAAGAATCAAACAGGGCTGAGTTAAGGCCCACAAGTTTGCCACAATGTTATGAGGCAATAAAACAGACGAGTTACATGTTTGCCTCAAACACTCACGGACTTACCATTTAAGTCTGTACAAATACTGTTGTAAAACAATTTAAAAATAATAGGCGTGGGAAATAGCCAGCATTTGAGGTTGAGAGGGTGATAACAAACAGTATGAAGGTGCACTGAAGATGGGGTTTTCCTTTCCTTTCTTTTTCTATTATATTCTTTTCTTCTATCGTTTTTTTTTTTGTTTTGTTTTTTTTGTCTTGTTTTGTGGGTCCTACATTCTCCGATTTTCCCCACTTCATTTGTTTTATATATATATAACACATTCTTCTTCTAAATGCAGAATATAACACAAAATGAAAAGATACTATAATAAAATCAGCTGCTTTAACTCTCTGCATATGAACGGCGAAAGAGACGACGTTAACAGTGTTTCACCCCAATTACCATCATCAAAATATTGCAAGCGGAAGGCTCTTATACTGAAGACGTGAATGTTGACAAAGAATACCACAATTCTGACGACGGAAGCTAAAGGTT
>JAAQRG010000974.1:0-10004 GCA_011634625.1 Babylonia areolata | reverse complement strand
TTTTTTTTTTTTTTTTTTTTTTTTTTACTCGCGCTGAGAGGATTCAGATTTAGTTTTAACGGGAAAACACATTTTGGGCAGGATGGCAGTTTAACGATATACAGTTTGACCAAGGAGAAAACGGTTTAAGCCCCCCCCTTCCCCTCCAGGTCTGTTGTATAATAGGCAGCGTGTGCTGCTTTATTTAGTTCCCGCGGGGGGGGGGGGGGGGAGGGGGGAGTTACGAGGCAGGAGGGGGGTGGATTGGGAGGGAGGGAAGGTAAGTTTAGTGATATCAGTTCTGGGTTCTTCATTCAGAGGTTTAGAAGATGGCTAGTCGCAGGGAGGAGGCGGGGGTTAGAATTATTTAAAGATTTTTTTTCTTCAAAAATTAATAAATAAAAATTTAAAATGATTTTATAAAAAAAACAGTGGTAAGTATTAATGTTTGATCGTTGCTGGTTTTTTGTTGTTATTGTTGTTTTTTTTTTTGGTGGGGTTTTTGTTGTTGTTGTTGTTGTTTGTTGTTGTTGTTGTTGTTGTTGTTTTTTGTTTGTTTGTTTTTGTTTTTGCTGCCCCCTCATCTTCACCGTTTCAGTGACATTACTCCCACGCCGCTCGTTCCTAACCCCCCAGACAAGGCCACGCTCGGATTTGTCCGTCACAGTACCATCCTCGGCAGTCCGCAGGGAACCATCGATGTTAGGTTGCCAGGAGGCAACACACCAGATGAGACCCTGCACTGCTGCTGAGTCACTTCTTTGGTGTTCAGTAGTGTCTGTTATGATTTTAACGTACTTAGGACACCACACCACCTATTTCGCCGCCTCGCCCTCCCCCCTCCCCACCCCCTTCACCATATATGATAGTCAGTCGTGTCCGCCTATGACCATCAGAACAGCAGAGGAGGCAACTGCTGCTCCAATTACCTGGGCTAGAATTTGATTATAGTGGAGAGTGTCTTGCACAAGTACATCGCCACTCTCTCGGCCAAGAGGGTTTTAGGACAGTCGGCGTTGGGATGGTTCCCAAAGGCCAACTAGCCCACAAGGCTGCTACACTAAGAGCCAGTGGAATTTTGCCTCCTAGTTTGAGAGTCCTAGTCCTTCACAAAAGACTAAGCTGTAAATGGTTTCCCGTTGACTGGTGAAACCATTGATAATACAACTCTCACTTTGCTGTTGGCCCAAATGTAAACTTATGTCAATCTGTGATACAAGCCGAGTGTTCACCCCCCCGCCCCCCCACCCCCTACTGACGACAGTAATGGCTTAGTCAAGGTGCTAGACTGAGTGAGCGCTTAAAGCTGGGTCTCCAACCGAGGAAAGGCGCTACATAAGTATTTGTATCATCATAATCATCATCATCACCTTCAAAAGTAGACGGGGTGTATCTGCAGTTGTTGATATTCCAGGGACAACTTTCGTGTTGCCACGAGTTCTTTAACGTGGAGTAATAAGCTACAAAGAACCGCCACTCTTGTTTGTTCTGAGCTAGTCTCTGAATGTTTCCTCCCCTGTGTTACCGTCGTATTGTTGTTTTTTTTGTTTTGTTTTGTTTTTTTGTTTGGTGGTAGTGGTGTGTGTGTGTGTGTGTGTCCGTGTGCGTGTTTTCTTTCGGGGGCGGGGGGCGCGTTGTTTTCATGTTGTTGTTCTTTGCTGTTTTGAATGACATTTCTTTGTTGTTCTTTGCTGTTTTGAATGACATTTCTTTGTTGTTCTTTGCTGTTTTGAATAACTGTTCGTTGTTGTCCTTTGCTGTTTTGAATAACATTTCGTTGTTTTCTTTGCTGTTTTGAATCACATTTCTTTGTTGTTCTTTGCTGTTTTGAATAACATTTCTTTGTTGTTCTTTGCTGTTTTGAATGACATTTCTTTGTTGTTCTTTGCTGTTTTGAATAACATTTCGTTGTTGTTCTTTACTGTTTTGAATAACATTTCGTTGTCGTTCTTTACTGTTTTGAATAACTGTTCGTTGTTGTCCTTTGCTGTTTTGAATAACTGTTTGTTGTTGTTCTTTGCTGTTTTGAATAACTTTTCGCTGTTGTTCTTTGCTGTTTTGAATGAGATTTCGTTGTTGTCCTTTGCTGTTTTGAATAACTGTTCGCTGTTGTTCTTTGCTGTTTTGAACAACTGTTTGTTGTTGTTCTTTGCTGTTTTGAATAACTTTTCGCTGTTGTTCTTTACTGTTTTGAATGACATTTCGCTGTTGTCCTTTGCTGTTTTGAATGACATTTCGTTGTTGTTCTTTGCTGTTTTGAATAACTGTTCGCTGTTGTTCTTTGCTGTTTTGAATAACATTTCGCTGTTGTTCTTTGCTGTTTTGAATGAGATTTCGTTGTTGTTCTTTGCTGTTTTGAATAACTGTTCGCTGTTGTTCTTTACTGTTTTGAATGACATTTCGCTGTTGTTCTTTGCTGTTTTGAATGACATTTCGTTGTTGTTCTTTGCTGTTTTGAATGACATTTCGCTGTTGTCCTTTGCTGTTTTGAATGAGATTTCGTTGTTGTTCTTTGCTGTTTTGAATGAGATTTCGTTGTTGTTCTTTGCTGTTTTGAATAACATTTTGTTGTTGTTCTTTGCTGTTTTGAATAACATTTCCACTCATCCTTTTTTTTCTTTTCTTTTTTTTACAGGCCTTGACAGTGAATGAACTGAAGAAAGTCAACACGCAGCACCCCCAAACCCCTCCCCCACAACCCACCCACCGCCCCCCGACCCCCACAACCCCTCCCTCATCTCTTGACCCAACATCACCCACCCGCACATCCCCCCTCCCCCCTCTCTCTCTCTCTCTCTCTCTCTCTCTCTCCACACCAAGCCAACCAACCATGCCGGTAGTTCGAAGCCTGGACGCCACTCCACCCTCCACCCACCCTGCCCCCACCCCCGACCCCGCCCCCTCCCCCACCCCTCCTCCCATCCACATCACAGCTGCCCAGATCGCCGCAGCCACCCTCCACCCCTTCACCACCACCACCACCACCACAGACCCCACCACAACCACCATCAACAGCAGCAACCTGAACAGCAGCAGCGGTCTCAACATGAGTGGTGGTGGTGGTGGTGGTGGACCAGGAGACAGCGGGAACCAGAGTCTCGGGGGCTGCTGGAACGAGTACTGCTGGGACGAGAGCGAGTACCAGGCTGCTCTGGAGGAGCACATCTTCCCCCAGGACTTCGAGTGGTTCTTCATCGTCCTCTACGCCCTCACCTTCTTCGTCGGGCTCGTCGGCAACGTGCTGGTGTGCTTCGCCGTCTGGCGCAACCTCAACATGCGCACGGTCACCAACGTGTTCATCGTCAACCTGGCCGTCGGAGACTTCCTGGTCATCCTCCTCTGTCTCCCGCCCACCCTGGTGCAGAACGTGGCCCTCACCTGGTTCTTCGGGGCGGCCGTCTGCAAGGCCCTGCTCTTCTTGCAGGTGAGAGTAGAGTATGATAGAATAGAACAGAGTGGAATGGAATGGAACAGAAGAATTCATTTTGTTGTCGTAAAACCTAGGTCCTGAATTGTGATGTCCTCACTTTTTCTGTTTTTCGGGGTGGCGGTCTGATCTGCAAGGCCCTGCTCTTCTTGCAGGTGAGTAGAGAAGAATAGAATGGAATAGAATAGTTTGTTGTCATAAAACCTTGGTCCAGACGTGTTTTTTTGTTTGTTTGTTTGTTGTTGTTTTTTGTGGCTCTCACCTGGTTCTTCGGGGCGGCTGTCTGCAAGGCCCTTCTCTTCTTGCAGGTGAGAGTTGAATAGAGTAGAACAGAATATGATAGAACAGAAAAGAATGGAATAGAATTGAATGGAATAGAATTGAATAAAACAGAGCACAACGGAATAGAACAGAACAAAATGGATTAGAATTGAAAAAAAAGAATAGAATGGAACAGAACACAATGGAATAGAACGGAACAGAATGGAATAGAACAGAACAGAATGGAACGATAGAATGGAATAGAACACAATGGAATATAACAAAACAGAAGGGAAGAGAACAGAATGGAACATAACACAATGGGATAGAATAGAATGGAATAGAATTGAATAAAACAGAGCACAACGGAATAGAACAGAACAAAATGGATTAGAATTGGAAAAGAAAAAAAAAGAATGGAATGGAACAGAACACAATGGAATAGAACGGAACCGAATGGAATAGAACAGAACAGAATGGAACAATAGAATGGAACAGAACACAATGGAATAGAACAGAACAGAATGGAACAATAGAATGGAATAGAACACAATGGAATATAACAAAACAGAAGGGAAGAGAACAGAATGGAACATAACACAATGGGATAGAACAGAATAGAATGGAAATGGAACAGCATAGAATAGAACAGAACAGAATAGTTTGTTGTCGTAAAACCTTGGTCCAGAACAAAACAGTAAAGAGTGGTAACTCTCTCCATTCACAAGGTACACAACTTCAAGTCAGTGATGCCTACGCTACCGATTCAGCTAGCACACAGGTAGATAAAAGATACATTGGAACAAACCCAGACACTTCCTCAAAAAAGGAAGCGCCGGTCCTGTCCCTTTACCGATCATTGGACATGTGCACACAGCAGCAAAGACAGAAAAAAAATGTGCAAATACAAATTAGCTTTTATTCAAGACTGGCGTAGCCTCTTTAATCCTGAACAAGCTACACAGAACACATGGACAATACAGAACAAACACATGGTTTGCCTCGGTGGTTTTTTCGACTGGAAATTAACAAATAATGAGGTAGAACATTGGTCCAGAACATTTTTCCTTCTTTTTTTTTCTTTTTTTTTTTTGTGTGTGGCCCTCGCGTGGCCCTTATCTTTTTGCAGGTGAGAGTAGAATTGAGCAGAACAGAATATGATAGAGCAGAAAAGAACAGAATGGAATAGAATTGAATAAAACAGAACACAGTGGAATAGAACAGAATGAAATAGAATTGTATACAACAGAACAGAATGGAATAGAACAGAATGGAACATAACACAATGGAATAGAACACAGTGGAATAGAACAGAATGGAATAGAATTGAATAAAACAGAATGTTATGGAATAGAACACAATTGAATGAAAACAAAACACAATGGAATAGAATTAAATTAAACAGAACACACTGGAATAGAACAGAAAATAATGCAATAGAATTGAATAAAACAGAATGGAACAGAATAGAATGGAACAGAATAGAATGGAATAAAAACAGAACACAATGGAATAGAAAGAGTAGAATGGAATAGAACAGAAGAGTGGAACAACAGAATGGACCAGAATAGAACAGAATGAAATACAATTGAATAAAACAGAACACAATGGAATAGAATTTAATAAAAACAGAATAGAACAGAATGGAACAGAACAGAACACAATGGAATTGAACACAATAGAACAGAACAGGACACAATGGAATTGAACACAATAGAACAGAACAGAACACAATGGAATTGAACACAGTGGAACAGAACAGAACACAATGGAACAGAACAGAACACAATGGAATTGAACACAGTGGAACAGAACAGAACACAATGGAACAAAACATAACAGAACAGAACACAATGGAATTGAACACAATGGAACAGAACAGAACACAATGGAACAGAACAGAACAGAACACAATGGAACAGAACAGAACACAATGGAACAGAACAGAACAGAACACGATGGAATGGGACAGAACAGAACACGATGGAATGGGACAGAATGGAATAGAACAGAATGAAACGGAACAGAATAAAATGGAATAGAATTGAATAGAACATAGTGGAACAGAATAGAATAGAATATTTCGTTGTCGTAAAACCATACAGTTTGTAAGATACAAAAAAAAAAATATATATATATATATAAACATAAACATGAGCATGAAAAAAAAAACCCGGTTCGTAAGCAAATTTTACCAGCAGACGCTGTGATTCTTGTTTGTAGTGGGATCATCCCTTATCTGTGTTTATTATGATGGTGGGGGTTCCTGTTTACAAGACAAGACAAGACCAGACATGATTATTTCAGGAAACCCCCCGAAGGTGTACATGAAAATGTTTATTATTATTATCTTATCCTGTGTTTTTGTAACCAGTGCAAAATATGAAACACATTTGACATCTGCTCACAATCAGTAACAATTACCATTCCAACTTATCGGTTAAGAAATTAATATATTTGGAGGTGGAAAAAAAAAAGCACTATGGTAACACACAAAAGATACAGAACTGTTCACTGCATACGTAACAGAAGCAAACGGGCGTTTATCCGAAAAGCAAACAAACAACACGAATTCGCAAGAGGAATTTGTAAACAAGGCGACTCGGAGAGATGCACTTTGTTGAGATAAATCAGGACAGATTCATTACAATTACGAGTGTGTGTGTGTGTGTGTGTGTGAAAATGATTAAACAGATCAACAAACGTTTGTTTTCACCCGTGAATCATTAACAGAATTTCAAAACATTTGTGTCTTTGTTGCTGTCTGTTCCTGAAGATTTCGGCAAGTAGGCATACTCCAGTTCAACAACTCACTGTTTGTAGTTGTCTCTTCCCTTTCTATGGTCTACAGGAAAGAAGGGAAGCGAAAATTAGGGTAACGGCACGAGGTAGTGTTCTGTTGTTTTTCGGGGATAAATATTGCGAAAGGTTTGATTCCTGATGGAATCGACTGCTCTGCTCTGTGTCGGCTAACCAGGCAACTCCTCGGGGCAGTTCTGTGTTTGACGTGGCTGGTAAATAAAGCGGGATGTCTACAGTCTTCAGTAAATCGTGGTGTACCTCAGCGAACCCTTCTGCAAAATTGTGGCGTCTGCGTTTTGTATCTGGGTGTGTGTGTGTGCGTGTGTCTGTCTGTCTGTCTGTCTGTGTTTTAACAAGGCTACCAATCTTCTTTCGAGAGCTCAGTGTGATTTTTTGTTTTGAGAAAAAGGGTTTGATTTCAATTAAAAGGAATTCACTGACGCTCCCCAATCCCCCGACCCGATAAAATGTTTCTCCAGCGTACAGTACCTTCCAGTGTTACAGCGAGGATAGCCTTTCAGCCTATGTGAACAGCAACTGCTCATCATGGGTCTGGACCGTCGTGGCAGTTTAGACGAACGTGTATTTAATGCTATTTGCACGAGTGGGTGTAATTCTTCTTCTTCTTCTTCTTCTTCTTCTTCTTCTCCTTCTTCTTTTTCTTCCTCTTCTTCTTCTTCTTCTTTTTATACATCTTTATCATTTTCTTTTTCTTTTCCTTTTTTTTTTATCCTTGACACCGTTTTATATTAATGTCATGGCGGGGAAAATCTCGTCTGTTGGCATAAACTGCGAATCCGTGCACGCGTGGAGGTTGATTTTCATTGGATAAAAAAAAAAGTTGATTGTTATGAACTGCGAATCCGTGCACCCGTAGAGTTTGATTTTCATTGGATGAAAAAAAAATGTTGAATATGATCAGCTGCGAATCTGTGCATTCGTAAAGGCTGATTTTCATTGGATAAAAAATCAAATTGAATGTTGTAAACTGCAAATCTATCCGTGCATTCGAAGAGGTTGGTCTTCATTAGATTAAGAAGTTGAATGTCTCCGAGTATTTTTTAATGCCTTACAGTGCTTTCGGATTCACTGTATGTAGGTCTCGGCATAAGAAGACGGGGAACCAGCTTTCTCCATCCGCCTCTTTTAACCAAAGTCAGGTACCCATTCACACCTGGACGGAGTGAGGAAAGTCGAAGAAAAGCGTCTTTCCCAGGGACAGAGCTCCATGTTGATACGAGGCTTGACCGACTTCTGCCACGGCTCAAATGGTTCAAAATCATTTTTAATCCGAGAAACCCTATTTGGCTACATGGAAACACAAGGGAAAAACAGGCCCACATCCTCGAGACGTGCGATCACACGAAGAAGAAGAAGAGGAGAGATTTTTTTTAAGGGGCGGGGCGGGGATTGGGGGGAGGGAACACGCAGTGGAACCCTAGGAAAAGAAAACCTGCAGGGCCCACATACACACACGCAAATAAACAATCAGCAATTCAATATAAGGAGAGAGAAAAAAAACACCACCACACATACACATAGGAAATATATTACTTGAAGCGTTTAGTACTGTTATCCTGACACAAGAAAAAATGAATAAGAACATCAAAATTATCGCACAAATTCAATAATAATTTTCAAAATTGTTGCCAGCCTCGACAACACTTTTTTCTTCGGGGAATTAAAGAGTGTACTGAATTTCAGAGTGTTCGGTCGTTAACAATAAAATGGTTTTAAGAATGCTTTTCTGGTGTCTGAAAAGTACGAGCATTCAAAGACGTAATGGACTTCTTCCTTCCTGGATGGGTAAATTGTGATTGAGAGTTCTAGACTTCATAACTATAGTTCTGTAATTATCTGGAAGAATAACTGTGGCAATTCATTGACCTTCTGTGTGTGTGTGTGTGTGTGTCTGTCTGTCTGTCTGTCTCTCTCTCTCTCTCTCTCTCTCTCTCTCTCTCTCTCTCTCTCTCTCTCTCTCTCTCTCTCTCTCCTCTCTCTCTCTCTCTCTCCGACTGTGACGAAAACTTGACACGTGTCTGCAAAATCAGCAAAGCTTATCGTTTCACGAGTGACCTTGGCTAAAAAAAAATATAATACAATACGATAAAGCTCAATATTGTATAGGAAGCCGCCAGTATGCTAGAAGCGTAATCAGCGATTTATTTCAAAATTTTAATCTTATCTTGGTGTAGTAGTTTTGGAAGAGGTGGTTTTGACAGTCAGGGTTTAAATTGAATAATGTCTCGTTGAGTCCTTCATTTTCAAAGGTCAGAGAACGAAATCTATTCTTTCTTTCTTTCAGTCAGTCAGTTGTGGTCCCTCAATGACATGGGTCTGAGGTCATTCAGAGTTCAAGAGTTCAATCAGTTGTGGTATTGCTGGACGCTGCTTCGTGGCTCGTGAAGACATCTAGCCCCCCCCCCCCCATGGTCTACAACTTATGCAAGCACAAGAGTCTCAGCAGTATCAGGATCAGGATCAGCAGCTCAAGGAGGCGTCACTGCGTTCGGCCAAATCCATATACGATACACCACATCTGCCAAGCAGCGTAACCCAGCGCGCTTAGTCAGGCCTTGAGGAAAAAAATTAATTAAATTAATAAGATAAATAAGATAAAATAAAATTTTAAAAAATTTTAAATTACATTTAAAAAATAATAATAATAAATAGAAAAATAATAGTAATGATAATAATATAATAATAATGGTATTCATAAGGCGCAACATCTTGATGAAATCAACCCAAAGCGCACAAAAAAACAACAACAAAAAAACAACAACCCAGCAAATGAAAATAAAATATAAAAAGACAATAATGATGATAAACAAGCAGCAGCCCTTTGTTCAGCAGATAACCTTGACATGGTAATCCTTTGAATGTTCGAGTTGTGTGTGTGTTTCGTTTGAATCGATGGACGTGTGAACTCCTCGGATGTGAGTGTCGTTTCTCTCTGCGTGTGATTTATTGTGTGAATTTCAGGCCAGTTGTTGAAGTCCCGCTCCGTCCGATTCCATTTATCCCCCCCTATCTAGAGAAAAGAAAAAAAAACACGTATGATTTTATTGTAGGTCTTGAGGGGATATCTTTTTTTTTTCTTCTTCTTCTTTGTTTTCCTTTTTTAACGGAACGTCTCTTTGTTTTCCTCGGTAATATGGTGCAACGAACTTTTTTTCTTTTCTTTTCTTTTTTTTTTCTTTTTTGGCCTATGTGTTTTTATTTCACTTTTTTTCTCTTTTTTTTTTTTTTGGTGGAATAGAGCCTTAGAATTTAACGCTGTCTTTTTCCTACACCTCTTTTCCTTTTTTTTTCTTTGTGTGTGTATGTGCGTGTGTGCGTGTGTGAAATTGAATGTAACCTTCAGTTATTTGGTGTGTGTGTGTGTGTGCTTGCACGTGTGTGTACATGTTTGAGTGTTTGTGTGCGTGCGCATGTATTTGTGCGTGTGCAAGCACGTGTGAATGTACGAGAAACAGACAGACACACACTCACACAGACACACACACACGCGCGCGCGCGCGCGCCATTCTTAGCG
>JAAQRG010000972.1:7500-10031 GCA_011634625.1 Babylonia areolata | reverse complement strand
TGTGGCTCTGTGAGTGTGTGTGTGTGTGTGTGTGTGGCTCTGTGCGTGTGTGTGTGTGTGGCTCTGTGTATCACTGTGTGTGTGTGTGTGTGTGTGTGGCTCTGTGTGTGTGTGTGTGTGGCTCTGTGCGTGTGTGTGTGTGTGGCTCTGTGTATCACTGTGTGTGTGTGTGTGTGTGTGTGGCTCTGTGTATCACTGTGTGTGTGTGTGTGTGTGTGTGTGTGTCGGGACAGACAAGGACGAGTGCGGGGAGAACAGCACCCTGTGTGAGGACACCTGTGTCAACAGCCCCGGCGGCTTCACGTGCATCTGCACCAAGCTGGGTCACGTGCTGGCTGCCGACAACTTCTCCTGCCTCGGTAGGTCAGCCATGACAAGTGAGGAGACCGGCAAGACATGACAAGACTTGCTCTGTGTGTGGGTGTCATTCTTCTTCTCGTGCGATAAGAGGACACCCCCAGTCTCTGCCATGAAGGCGGCTGTATGCTGCAGGTCCTCCGTGGTAGATCTTCCGGGCCTACTGAAGTTTGTTCTCGGGCCAGTATACCACTTTAGACAAGATAAGACGTGTTTATTTTCAGGGAAATTCTCGTGGGAGGTGAGGGGCACATGAACATGCTACATATTCATGTGACTAATACGAACATACTATGCTGATATATCGCAGAGTACGAGACAAAACGTGGTTATTTCAGGACACCCCCCACCCTCCCACCACCGCCCCGCCCCGCCCCGCCCCGCCCTCCTCCCCTCCCGTGGAGATACATTGGAATGTTAGGTATTTCATGTAACTGACGCAGACGATGAAACGCCCCTGACACTGTTCACAATCAGATACAGCTGCCGTGCGAACTGGTTGGTTGATACATTTGGAAGAGAAACAACAGTTATGCATCGATTAAGCAGAATGTGAATCTTTTCTTCTTGTTTTCGCATTTTTCTTCTTCTTCTTCTTCTTTTTTTTTTTCTTTTTTTTTTTTCTCGGGGTTTGTTGTTGTTGTTTTTTCATCATGCTGGAGGTGATTGTAATTCTCACAAGAATGTGTAAACAAGTCAGCCTTCTTGAGATGGAATAAAAATAAATAAATAAATGTGAGAGAGAGAGAGAGAGAGCTGATGCCTAACAATGACTCTATGAAGACGTCAGTTTATTTGCGTGTAGTTTTTTGTTGTTGTTGTTGTTTATGATGAGAAGACGACCGATTACTTAATGCTCTCTCTTTGCGCTTTGCCGGCAATGGCCAAGCAGATGCATCATATCGAAAGCGTGATATATATACCTAGACAAGACAGTCGTTCAGAATGCCCACTCAGAAGTTAGAGCTTTCGTATTCAGGGGTGTTGAGAATCGATTGAATCGGTTATGACAGTAGACTTGAATAACATTGACGTCGGTTTTGATAAACTGCGTTGTCGTTGATGTTGATGTTGTTGTTGATGTTGATGTTGATGTTGAGCAGCGTGCACAGACCTGGAATACTATGACGATTCCACGCAAAGCTGCCGCGCATGCCCGGCGCATGCGCACGCCGTGGCGGACAAGGTGGCGATGGCTGTGTCGGACTGTGAGTGTGAGGCGGGCTTTAAGGGCTCCCCGGCCCTCATGACGGACTGCACGGGTGAGTTAGTGTGTGTGTGTGTGTGTGTGGTGCTAGGCTGACAGTGTCAAGCTGCCACACACGTTTACTGCAGATAGCTATAGACACACGTACATCAGTACACGCATGCATGCACACACATACGCACGCACGCACTCTTGGACGCACACACACACACACACACACACACACTCACTCACCCACATCCAGAATTATCCAGATCCTTTGTACCATATACAGACATGAAGCGGAAGGTGAACACTTACGTTAAGGATCTTTGGCAAGAGGAGTGGAACACCGAGACGGACAACAAGCTCTTCCAGATCCGTCCGGACCTAAAAGAGACCCTCCCTTCGGGGGTGAAGAACAGAAAGGAGGAGTCTGTGCTGTGCAGACTGCGTACGGGGCACACTTTTTTTTACTCATTCTTACTTGTTGAAGGGGGAAGAGGCCCCTCGATGCATTCCCTGTGATGAGCCTCTCACCATGAAACACGTGCTCCTTGATTGTTGGGATCTGCATGACGTTAGACGCAGACATTACACGGCGGTTTCTTTGAAGACTTTGTTTCGTGATGTCCCTCCGTGGGCGCTGATGGACTTCTTAAAAGAAGTGAACATTTTTAACCAGATTTGAAGGTTTTAAACTATGGAAGTTTTTTTAACTTTGGAGTGGAAAGTTTGAAGTGGTGACTCGTTTTAATTGGTTGGTGTTTTTTTTTATCCTTGTAGTAGTTATTGACGCGGTGATAGCCTTGAGATGGCCTTAGTGGTCGGCGAGGCTCTAAGCACCATAATTTCATTTCATTTCTTTTACACACACACGCACGCACACGCACTCACTTATGAACACTCACAATCGTGCACGCACTCACGCACGCCCCCCACCCCACCCCCTAAACACACACACACACACATAGACGCCGCGAATACA
>JAAQRG010000972.1:0-2500 GCA_011634625.1 Babylonia areolata | reverse complement strand
AGTTCTCGTGTGTCACGTGTTCAAGATACATTTTAAATTCAACTAATAAGTGATTACCACACAAATGGTATGACAGCGAGTTCCAAATTTTGGTTGGCGGCAGTGAAACCAAAAAAAAACACAACACATTACCAGCCTTCATTTTCCGCATGATGTAATTCTATTCGGAGAAAACAGCAAAGGGGAGCACAAGGCAGTAAGGCACTGACCAGCACGCCCCTCATGTTACAGACGTGGACGAGTGCGAAACGGGGACCCACAACTGTAGCCACGAGTGTACCAACACCCTGGGGGGCTTCGTCTGTCACTGCCCTGTCGGCTATCACCTGGAGGATGGGGCCTCCACCTGTCAAGGTATGGTGGTCATTGTGTGGTCACCTGTGAAGGTATGACGGTCATTGTGTGGTCACCTGTCAAGGTATGGTCATTGTGTCATCACCTGTCAAGGTATGGTCATTGTGTCATCACCTGTCAAGGTATGGTCATTGTGTGGTCACCTGTCAAGGTATGGTCATTGTGCCATCATCTGTCAAGGTATGGTCATTGTGCCATCACCTGTCAAGGTATGGTCATTGTGTCATCACCTGTCAAGGTATGGTCATTGTGTGGTCACCTGTCAAGATATGGTCATTGTGTCTTCACCTGTCAAGGTATGATGGTCATTGTGTGGTCACCTGTCAAGGTATGGTAAACCTGATCACCTTCAAGGTATGGTCATTGTCACCTGTCAAGGTATTGTCACCTGTCAAGGTATGGTCATTGTGTCATCACCTGTCAAGGTATGGTCATTGTGCCATCACCTGTCAAGGTATGGTCATTGTCTTCACCTGTCAAGGTATGGTCATTGTGTGGTCACCTGTCAAGGTATGGTCATTGTGTGGTCACCTGTCAAGGTATGATGGTCATTGTGTGGTCACCTGTCAAGGTATGGTAAACCTGATCACCTTCAAGGTATGGTCATTGTCACCTGTCAAGGTATTGTCACCTGTCAAGGTATGGTCATTGTGTCATCACCTGTCAAGGTATGGTCATTGTGCCATCACCTGTCAAGGTATGGTCATTGTCTTCACCTGTCAAGGTATGGTCATTGTGTGGTCACCTGTCAAGGTATGGTCATTGTGTGGTCACCTGTCAAGGTATGATGGTCATTGTGTGGTCACCTGTCAAGGTATGGTAAACCTGATCACCTTCAAGGTATGGTCATTGTCACCTGTCAAGGTATTGTCACCTGTCAAGGTATGGTCATTGTGTCATCACCTGTCAAGGTATGGTCATTGTGCCATCACCTGTCAAGGTATGGTCATTGTCTTCACCTGTCAAGGTATGGTCATTGTGTGGTCACCTGTCAAGGTATGGTCATTGTGTGGTCACCTGTCAAGGTATGATGGTCATTGTGTGGTCACCTGTCAAGGTATGGTAAACCTGATCACCTTCAAGGTATGGTCATTGTCACCTGTCAAGGTATTGTCACCTGTCAAGGTATGGTCATTGTGTCATCACCTGTCAAGGTATGGTCATTGTGCCATCACCTGTCAAGGTATGGTCATTGTCTTCACCTGTCAAGGTATGGTCATTGTGTGGTCACCTGTCAAGGTATGGTCATTGTGCCATCACCTGTCAAGGTATGGTCATTGTGCCGTCACCTGTCAAGGTATGGTCATTGTCACCACCTGTCAAGGCATGGTCATTGTCATCACCTGTCAAGGTATGGTCATTGTGTCATCACCTTTCAAGGCATGGTCATTGTCATCACCTGTCAAGGTATGATCATTGTGTCATCACCTGTCAAGGTATGGTCATTGTGTGGTCACCTGTCAATGTATGGTCATTGTGTGGTCACCTGTCAAGGTATGGTCATTGTATCATCACCTGTCAAGCTGTGGTCATTGTGTGGTCACCTGTCAAGGTATTGTCATTGTGTCATCACCTGTTAAGCTGTGGTCATTGTCACCACCTGTCAAGGTATGGTCATTGTGTCATCACCTTTCAAGGCATGGTCATTGTCATCACCTGTCAAGGTATGATCATTGTGTCATGACCTGTCAAGGTATGGTCATTGTCATCACCTGTCAAGGTATGATCATTGTGTCATGACCTGTCAAGGTATGGTCATTGTCATCACCTGTCAAGGTATGGTCATTGTGTCATCACCTGTCAAGGTATGGTCATTGTGTGGTCACCTGTCAAGGTATGGTCATTGTCATCACCTGTCAAGGTATGGTCATTGTGTCATCACCTGTCAAGGTATGATCATTGTGTCATGACCTGTCAAGGTATGGTCATTGTCATCACCTGTCAAGGTATGGTCATTGTGTCATCACCTGTCAAGGTATCATCACCTGTCAAGGTACGGTCATTGGGTCATCACCTGTCAGTCATCACCTGTCAGGGTATGGTCATTGTGTCATCACCTGTCAAGGTATGATCATTGTGTCATGACCTGTCAAGGTATGGTCATTGTCATCACCTGTCAAGGTATGGTCATTGTGTCATCACCTGT
>JAAQRG010000971.1:0-7500 GCA_011634625.1 Babylonia areolata | reverse complement strand
TCATCATCACCAACATCAGCATATAACAACATGAAGATCAACAAATACAGTAAACGCTGAATGGGAATCAAAACATCTGCCCATGACATGAAGGACATACATATGAAAGCTGAAAACGTGTTGCGAACAACAACAAAAAAGTCAATAAACAGAAATAAACCACATCGCCTACAGGCAACCACGAAGTCCTAAAACCCTCTGAGGTGACCAGACGTTAAGACCTCGACTGCTGCTGACAAGTTTGCTTGGTAGTGAAGGTTCACATCTCATTATGACAAAATTGAGCTTACACGTCAAACGTCTTCCTCAGGAGTGCGTTCCATATGTCCAGTAAAATCACACACAGACACACAGACACACACAGACACAGACAGGCAGACAGACAGACAGACAGACACACACACACACACACACACACACACACACACACACACACCTCTTAAAAGTTTACAAGAAATCGTTCTTGCGCTTCAAATCATGCGACACCGATTGAATTTCACAAAGGGTTAGCAGCAGCCATGGGGTTGAGTTGAAGGACGCACATGCAAGCTGAGAATGGGTGTCGATTACTATGATAGAATAGTTACCTGTCATGAATGTGCCCATCAATCAAGAGAACAGTCATGCTGGAATATAAACAAAATCCCAATCACTCGATCGGTTTCTGGGCAGGAGATGTAGTGGCAACGAAATGCATCCACAGCATATTTGATGCTCCTGCAATATGCTGCCTGGTCGGTAGGGTAATGCTTTTGTGGCTGTGTTGCAAGCTTTAAACGATTTGTGACGCATGGGCAAAGAGATGTTTGCAGCGTCATTGGGAAATACCGCTTACCACAACTGAATAAAACCTATTGTCTGCTTCGCAGTATCTGCGCTATCTTCTCCCATGATGCCAACCAGCAGCACCACGACTACAACAACAGATCCCTTCATTGTGAAATACTGGTGACACAACTATTCGTGCGTGGGGGATGGAGGGGTGGAGGTAGATACAAACAAATAGGACACACACACACACACACACAATACACGCCACACACACACACACACACACACACACACACACACACACACACAGATGCCTTTATAATATATATATATTATATATATATATATGCATCGGGAAAAAAGGCATTAATGTAAGTGTGTGTTTGTATACTTTCATGTGTTTACAGATATATATATATATATATATATATATATATATATAGAGAGAGAGAGAGAGAGAGAGAGAGAGAGAGAGAGAGAGTGTGTGTATGTGTGTGTGTGTGTGTGTGTGTAAATATAAACTGTGGCCAGGAGGAGGGTTGTGGCGAACGTCGCATTGTCTTCCAATAGTGTTACTTATTGTTGAATCATTCCATTTCCCGTTCAGTCCTCCAGGTGCAAGGACAGTGTGAATTCAATGACACTTTCCGTTCTACAAAATCGTGCTGCATATTCTTATTTTCGGAACCATCAGTGCACTCGTGATCTGAAAAAAGAAAAACGAGAGAGGCAAGGCCTTCAAGACTCACTTGTGATACTTAAAAAAAAAATTAATCGTTAAAATGTGTTCTGTATTTGTTATTACAAAGCTTCGCGTTTAAAAAAAAATTCCTAACCAGATTCGAACCCCGCGTGTTCGGGTGAAAAGAAACTGCTTTATCCATTACACTATTGTGGCTCCTAAACTGACTTTCTAAAATTTAACATTT
Organism: Babylonia areolata; assembly: GCA_011634625.1. NCBI lineage: Eukaryota > Metazoa > Mollusca > Gastropoda > Neogastropoda > Buccinidae > Babylonia > Babylonia areolata. The sequence goes on along the minus strand of JAAQRG010000971.1, from coordinate 5,800 downwards.
GAACATACTTTTTTAAAGGGCGACAGAGAGAGAGAGAGAGAGAGAGAGAGAGAGAACCGAACACCGGGTTAAAACATAGACTCACTTTGTTTACACAAGTGAGTCAAAAAGATTCTATTGTTACTTCAACTTGGACTGGCTTAAGAACTGAACATTACATTGTTGAAAGGGAAATTGATAAGTAACTATCTAAATAAAATGAAAGAAAGTGTGAACGAATGAATGAAAATCGCCCTTTGCATTTAAAAAATATATATTTTATTTCATTTTACAGAGCCAACTAACAACCACTTGCGGCTTCATTTTTTTCTGACATTTTCATATGGGGTTTACGTTAGAGAAACCGACATCATTTAGCACGAAAAACAAAACCTATGAACTACCAGAGGCAATGCACTTATTCAAACCACCTCAGGTACCAACAGAACGATGTTATCGCTTATCTGTTAGTTTTGTTGATGGATCATTGTATGTTCTGCAAGGAGACGTGAAATTTGTTTCGAAAGGTAGAACTTATCTTGCCATTGTTAATTTTCTGTTCCAGTGTCTTATCCCTCTCTCTCTCTCTCTCTCTCTCTCTCTCTTCAAAGCGCGTTGGGTTACGCTGCTGGTCAGGCATCTGCTTGGTAGATGTGGTGTAGCGTATATGGATTTGTCCGAATGCAGTGACGCCTCCTTGAGCTACTGAAACTGAAACTGAATATCTCTCTCTGTCTCTCTCTCTCTCGCTTACACAGACACAGACACACACACACACACACACACACACACACACACACACACACACACATAGAGAGAAGAATACAGGTTCCCGTGCAGAGTTGTGCGTGCGTGCAAGTTATTGCGTGCAAGGCGTATAATATGCTGACGTCGGAGTTGGATGGTGAAGGCTGCCGGCATTATGATCCATCCTGACAGGTTTACCGCCGCTGATTTCACCCCCTGCATACACTTCATTTGCTCGCCTCCACCCCTCTCAGCTCCGGCTGAGCATTGAGAGAGAGAGAGAGAGAGAGAGAGAGAGAGAGAGAGATGGGGGAGGGGGCGGATATGTTGTTGTTTTTCCTTCACACGTGACCACGATTTGACCTTCATATTCTATTCTGGAATTTGAGCTGGTTTTGTTTGTTTTGTTTGTTTGTTGCTGTTGTTGCTTTTTTGTTGTTGTTTTTCTGTTTGTTTGTTTGTTGTTGTTTTTGTTTTTTTGTTTTTTGTTGTTGTTTTTTTTGTTTTTGTTTTTTGTTGTTGTTTTTTTTTGGGGGGGTTGGGGGGGTGGGGGGGTTGGCGTTGTGTATGTTTTCTTTATGTTTTTTGTGGGTTTTTTTTTTGGGGGTGGTGGGGGTTGGGGTTGGCGTTCTTTTATGTTTTCTTTATGAGGTTTCTTTATGTGCGGGGAGAGAAGCACATACAAGCAAGAGACAGAGACAGAGAGTGTGAGAGAGGGGGCCGGGCGTATGATCGCCATTGACAGTGTCCAGCCATCTCATAAATTATCATACTGTCAAGCACGGGTCAGTGTGCCCATTGAGGAAATGTGGCCTCGTGGAAACGGGTCAATAGGCTGCGTCTGACGAAGCCTTGAATTCCAGTAGGTTTACTATCAGATATCATGGTCATATATTCACATTCTCTTTTCTCGTTTGTATTCAGTATTGATGGTTAAAACAAATTAAGACCTTCGTTTTCAGGGGGGGGGTGTGTGTGTGTGTGTGTGTGTGTGTGGGGGGGGGGGGATATGTGTGATTCCTTTTTCTTTTCAGTTATGACTATTCTTAACCATTGTTGAGTGGTCTGTTATGTGGTCCAGAAAGAGGCATAACGTCTGTGCGTGAGCCTTCGAAGTGTCTTGAGTGCGTGGGTATGTACGCTCGTGTGTGTGTGTGTGTGTGTGTGTGTGTGTGTGTGTGTGTGTGTGTGTGTTTGTTTGTTTGTTTGTTTTGTGTGTGTGTGTGTGTGTGTGTGTGTGTGTGTGTGTGTGTGTGTGTGTGTGTGCGAGTGTGTGTGAGTGGGTATGTACGTGTATGCGCGTGTGTATATGTGTGTGTTTTCTTATAAAATTCATTGTTTCCCTCCCCTCCACGTTTATTTACATAATAAACCTATAAAGAAGCAATAACATCTGACATATTCGTACTGCTGATAAATGTTAAGATCCAGACACAAGCTCCACTCTTGCAAACTGATTCGAGACTGAACAAATCAAAACGTCACGTCTTTGGCAATAACGCTAACCTGGATACATGTTTGTCGATTTGCATGCCTCTTAAAAGTCAGTAGTAGAAATCGCCCACATAGGCCTGCAACAGAAACAGACAAACCGCAATCTCTATGACAAAAGGATATAATTCACAATCAGATCTTGACTGACAAGAAAAATGTAGGTTTTGCTCAAGGGTTCAGTTGTTCGTTACAGAAGCTGGGAGCAGGACGGGAGGGGCATTTTGTTAGGAGGGGAGGAGTAGGGAAAGGGGGAGGGGAGAACATGAGGGATGTTTTATATTATATTGTATTGTGGTGCGTTGTACGGTATTACTTTCTGCCACGATTGTTTTGTTTTTTTGTCTGCAAATGTTTTTGTTTACATTAAAGTGGAATTGTTTTTTTTGTTTTATTGTTTTGGTTTGTTGTTGTTTTTTTACACATTTTCAACAGGGACAACCCCCTTTTTTTCTTTTTTCTCTCTCTCTTTTTTTTTTGCCGAGGGTTCTTTCATGTGTGCGAAATACATGCGATTCAACCGAAAGACAAGCACCCAGACCACAATTCATTGTCAAGTTAAGGGAGAGTTAATATCCCGGTCCCTGTAAGCGACTCCCTAGTCGGAAGCATAACCACTAAGCCACCACTCCAGTATTTTTAGTCGCCAAGTTCCTCAGTTCGGAACGTGTCTTCTATCTTTTGTGTGTGAAAACGTTTGGTGTCTCAGTGGAGGTTCATTCAGTCTTTTAGTTTCATCTCTGTGACTCTATCCTCTATATACCCGCCCAGGATTTCCTGCAAGATTCTATGTCCTCGAGAACATTGTCTTTTGTGTGGTAGGCAGAAGCCACTGCCTTCTGACAAGTAAGGTACCACATTTTCTTCAACATTCCTACATCGTTGTTCCGTAGTAGTACGCCAGAGGTTAAAACTTATAGCAGTCCTGATCAAAGTCATGCATGCTAGCTTATTTCTCTGTTTCTTTTTTGTGCCTTTTCATTCGTTACTGGAATAGCTGTGTCCATAACGATGGCAGTTTATGGAGGATTGGACTCTCTGTAGGGTTACAGGAAATTACAGGGCGAGCAAAGCCTCTTTGCTTCATTACGTCTGCAACGCTTGCTGGCAGGGATATGAATTAACTTTTCACCCCAAGTGTTGTTGTCGATTTTTCGCCCATAAATTCGATACGCTTTTCGGTGGATTGATAGATGTGAGTGTATATCGTTCGGCTGAAACTGAAAACCAGCATTTGCCTTTCAGCATTATCAGTAGAGCCTACTATGATTACGATCGCGAATAAAACGCTCGCGCGCGCGCATATATGCACACACACTAACACACTCTCTCTGTTTCTGTCTCTCTGTGTCTTTCTGTGTCTATCTATCTATCTGTTTGTCTGTCTGTCTGTCTGTCTGTCTATCTATTCAGCGTTCGTGTTCGATCTCTCCCGAAGCTTAATTGAATTCGGTGTTTAATTTTGTTTCCCTCCCACAGGCATCAATGAGCAGTAGCCATTACATCTAAATGGCCTTGGAAATCAAGCAGGCTCGCACGTGCACTCTGACGGTGAGGTGGTGGGGGGATAGTCGGGCGTGTGGAGGGGGAAGGGGTGGTGGCGCTGGAGGAATCAGTGTGATTGCACAAAATGTCATCACGGTGCGTCCGCTGTGGATTGTTGCACAGCCCGAGGGTGGACACTGTTTTTGAACATCTCTTCTCTGAGGCGAGGCAGAGTGTATTTGGTGCTGGCGTGTGTGTGTGTGTGTGTGTGTGTGTGTGTGTGTGTGTGTGTGTGTGTGTGTGTGTGTGCCTCTCTGTATTGTCTGCCTGTCCGTCTGTCTGTACATGTCAATGGACAATCAACAATACATAGTCAACAAAATGATCTTAAAGTTGGCATTTACGCCGTCTGTTTAGGAAGTGCTGGTGCGTTAGGTTTTAGAAATGGCTGGTAGCAATCTGTTGTTTAATGAACGCTACGAAGCTAACACTAACTGTGTGTACAGCCATGCTGCCATTGTTTGCTCTAAGGAAGCGTGTATTGCATTCTGGGGCGAAACAGAATCTCGGTATCGCAAAAACCATTACAAGATTAGAAGATCGCAAAAAACAATGGAGCTTGAACGAAGGCCAGGGCTTTCGGATAATGTTTAATGTTGACTTTGAGGTTGGATGCGGGTGTTCATCCCCAAGTTCTTTTGAAGCTGATTCATTATTCATGTCTGCAGTTTTGCTTCATCATCAGGCCATGTTACCTTCCTGCCCGCAATCTGATTTCATTGTTTGTTTGTTTTTTGTATTGGGGGAGTATGTTTTGGGGGTGGGTGAGGGGTAGGTTTGGAGGTGTGCTTATGTTGCCCCCCCCCCCCCCCCCCCCCCAACCCCTCCCATTTCCTAGCTCTTGATTCCTTACTTACCAGCTCAGCGTCATCTTTTGTCGTTTGTCTATCGTTGTTTGTTTATTTTCTGTCGATTTCAGTTGACATTATATTTTGTGCGAAAAGAGTCTATGCTTGCACATTGCAATGGTTTGTGAACAGAGAAACTAAATAAATGAATAAATAAAGCACCTACAACTTGTTTCACATCAGTTGTTTTTTTTTTTGTTTGTTTTTTTTGTTTTGTTTTGTTTTTTTAAGCCTGTAGACATGGACTCTCAGGTTCAGACGTCGTGGGGTATTCACATTAGTGTCCCTCTCGCATTTTTGTTAATGAGTGGTGGCTGCTTCCATATTTCTGGTGATTATAGTTCATATAGTTTGTCTGTGCGCGCGCGCGTGTGTGTGTGTGTGTTTGCGTGCGTGTGTGTGTGCGTGCGCGTGTGCGTGTCTTTTATTTATCTGATTTTTATTCACGCGTGGATACAATGTCACTCTGACCGAAGTTCATGAATAAGCGCGTGGATGAGGTCTTGTTCTTGCTGTCCTTTATTTTCTCCGACTTTCGTTTTTTTGTTTTCTCTTTTTTCAATATGCATGCGATTCAGAAATGTCGAGTGGCCAGTAATAGGCTGCAGATCAATCCGGCTTCCGGCGATGCGATCACTTGATGTCAGTCGACACGAAACGCTTTTCACATCATATGGCAGCCTCCCAACACGTCATCAATAAGGAGTGGGATGTCGTGTTCCCGAAGCAGGTCAATGGCAACAGACAGACCAGGACGAAACCACTGGTCTAAAAACAGGTGCATAGCACATGCCTTCTTTGAGCCCCTTTGCTAACTGAAGCCTGCGGTTGTTCAATCAGCCATTTTGCGAATCGTGTGAGTATAGCGCGAAGCGGTATCTTCACATATGTAGCCGAGCGCTCAGCTAGCGGCTTTGCGGCAAGCTTTCACTTGCTCGCGGCGTTAGTAAAGCTGACATTCCTGTGTGTGCCTCCACAGCAAGTTTGCGCTAAGTGTCACTGCACTGTTTTCCTGTAATAACTTTGGTAAGTAAACCGTTGGAAGATAACAATCAGGACACAACATTTGGCATGTCGTGGGGGCAAGCATAACACGATTTCATCGAAGATTCACGGTTAGAGTTCAGAAACATCCACCAGTTAGTAGACTTCTTCTCAACGGACTGACGGCCAGATACGTGGAACAATGT
>JAAQRG010000969.1:0-10048 GCA_011634625.1 Babylonia areolata | reverse complement strand
TGTGTGTGTGTGTGTGTGTGTGTCTGTATCGCTCCCTATGTTTGTCTGTCTCTGTCTCTCTCTTTCTGTCTCTGTCTCTCTCTTTCTGTCTCTCTCTCGGTCTCTCTCTCTCTTCCTCGCTGTATTTTGTCTACTTGTCTGTCTCTCCCTCTCTGTGATCTGTCTTTCTCTGTTAACAATTTTCACCTTTTTTCAGGGGATGGGGGTGAGGAGAGGGGTGTGTGTAGGGGCCGGGGGTGTTAACATGTGTTCTTTTCATTTTCACTCTCTTCCGGGCCTTGGTTCATGACTTGTGTTCTGCTAGAGGCATTGGCGCACCGGCTGGTTCAGTGTTCGTCGTGAAATCGTTTTTCAATGAGCTGGTTGGAAGTAGGGGGTGTGGGGGGTGGGTGGGTGGAGGCACAGAGAGAGAGAGAGAGATGGAGGGGAGAGAGAGAGAGAGAGAGAGAGAGATGGAGGAGAGAGAGAGATGGAGGAAAGAGAGAGAGATGGAGGAGAGAGACACATACAGAGAGAGAGAGATGGAGGAGAGAGAGAGAGAGATGGAGGGAAGAGAGAGAGAGAGAGAGATGGAGGAGAGAGAGAGAGAGATGGAGGGAGAGAGAGAGAGATGGAGGGGAGAGAGAGAGATGGAGGGGAGAGAGACACATACAGAGAGAGAGAGAGAGAGAGAGAGAGAGAGAGAGAGAGAGAGGGGGGGGGGGAGACTCGGATGATTTAGCGCTCAAGGCCATGAATGTCAGCACACATTAAAACCAAAATGCACATTCACCCCTTCATACCAGAGCAGTTGATCAAACTGTACAATTCATTGTCACATCCGCGCGTGTGATTTAAACAAACAGTTGCTCGCGCGCTTGTACACGAGTGACCGGTGGTTATGAAAACTAAACAGTTGGATTATGACTCCAGTCTTCGATCAATATAGGAAGTATTGAAGTTAAAGCGTGTATTGAATTTGTTGTTATTCGTTAGCTGTGTGCGTCTCTGCGTTTTGGGCTAAGATCAAAGTGAAGAGAGAGAGAGACAGACAGACAGACAAATAGACAGAGCGACAGACAGACAGACAGAGACACACAGAGAGAGAGAAAGTGAGAGTGAAGAGAGAGGGAAAGAGAAAGTGAGAGTGAAGAGAGAGAGAGATAGAGAGAGAGAGAGAGAGAGAGAGAGAGAGAGAGAGAGAGAGAGAGAGAGAGAGAGAGAGAGCGACAGAGCCAGAGAGAGACAGAGAGAGACTCGCCATTGTTCAGAAAGTCTGGAATTCACATTGACTTTACGCAAAGAAAGGTAACTTCTCTTGAGATGTGACATGGTTATACACTAGTCTCTGCCGAAATGAGTTACTGCTTTCTGCCGTTGACACTGCCGGCAACAGCAGGGCTAATGACCACGCTTCCCTCCCCCTGTTCTGTAAACCGATACGCTGGAGCGGAAATGAATCGGTTCTCGTTCTTTGACGCCTCATTGGAAGTGAAAAAGATCTGAAACTTAACCACCAGCAGCTTCGATTAGCGAGTGCGGAAGGCCGTAGTTCCGACGCTCATTAGAAACTTCAAATTACGTCGTCTATTTTTTGGGTGGGGTGGGGTGGGGTGGGGGTCGGGGGGTGAGGTTGTAAGGGTTGGGGGTTGGGCGCCTGTGGGAGTGAGGGGGATTCAGGGGGGTGGGGCTGGGTGGAGAGGGGGGCAGGATGGGGGTTGGCAGATCAGCGTTCTCCTTACTCAGGGCTGATTTATTTTCTTCTGTGGACTCAATACATAGTTCTTTATTTCTTTTCGTTAAAACTTTATTGTTGAAAAAAAAAAGAAAAAGAATTGACTTGTTCGTTCGTTCGTTCTTTAGTTTAACGTCTTCTCACTGTAAGTGATATTAGACGAAAATTGACTTGTTTATATACACGTATGTGCGTGTTTGCTCCCGACGACGTTTTATTTTATTTTCATTTATATATATATAAAAAAAAGTCTGCTTCATTAATTAGTTTTTGACATCACTCTTTTTATGTGTGTGGTGTATGTGAAAGTTGTGTGTGTGTCCCTAGTGGGTATATTGTTCAATAAACTTGCCTTGCCGTTTCAAAAAATCGAGACGGCAGCGTCGAATGTCATCTTTTCTTCAGCGGATGCATCTGTCTGTGATTCTTCTTCTTCTTCTTCTTGATTGTTATTATTTTTCATTTATTCATTTATCTAGCATTATCATTATTGTTGTTATTATCACACTATCACCCAGCGGGACTTGCGGTCACTAATGGACCGCTTCTCCCAGGCCCGCAAAGATTTCGGTCTGACCATCAGTCTCAAGAAGACAAACGTCCCAGGATAAGACGCCATCTCCACCAGCCATCACCATTGATGACTACGAGCTTCAAGCCATCCATCAATTCACTTACCTTGGGTCCACCATCACCGACAACCTCTCCCTTGACACCGAGATCGACAAGAGGATCGGTAAGGCAGCCACAACGCTAGCCCGCCTCACACAAAGAGTGTGGACAAGTCCCAAGCTGACCACGAAGACAAAGATGGCTGTATACAACGCCTGCGTCCTCAGCACCTTGCTGTATGGCAGTGAGGCGTGGACCACACATGCTCGTCAGGAGAAAAGGCTCAATACCTTCCACCTGATAAGCCTACGGCGCATACTCGGCATGTCCTGGCAAGACAAGGTGACAAACACCGAAGTCCTGACTCGCAATGGCCTCCCGACCAGCTGAGATAGCGTCGGCTGCGCTGGCTGGGCCACGTGCGCCGCATTGAAGATGGTCGCATCCCAAAATACATCCTTTATGGAGAGCTCGCCACGGGGCAGAGAAGCATCGGCCGCCTACAGCTGAGATACAGAGACGCTTGCAAACGTGACATGAATGCGCTTGAGATCAACACTGAGTCCTGGGAGGACCTTGCAGATGACCGCAAGAGATGGAGAAGTACTCTCAAGAATCAGCTACGGATTGTTGAGGACAAACTGTCAGCTGCTGCTGCAGCAGAAAAGCGAGCTCGCAGCAAAGGGACGGCAGACAGCCCAATTAGGCATTAGGTCGGATACACTCTATCCATGGTCAGCCATGACCGAAGGAGGCCTACTACTGTTATTATCATTTTCAAAATCAATTCAGAGATTTCTTCTTCGTCGTGGGCTGCAACTCCCACGTCCACTCGTATGTACACGAGTAGGCTTTTACGTGTATGACCGTTTTTACCCAACCCCCCTCGCCCACCCGCAATGAAGGCAGCCACACTCCTTTTTCGGGGGTGTGCATGCTAGGTATTGTCTTGTTTTTATAACCCATCGAGCGTTGATATCGATTACAGGATCTTTAATGTGCTTATTTGATCTTCTGCGTGCGTATACACAAAGGGGGTTCAGCACTAGCAGGTCTGCACATATGTTGACCTGGGAGATCGGAAAAATCTCCACCCATTACCCACCAGCCGCCGTTACCGAGATTCGAACCCGGGACCCTCAGTTCGAAAGTCCAACGTTTTAACCACTCGACTATTGCGCCCGTCTAACAAACACGTCAACGATGTCACTGATCTCACTGAACGAATGTAACGACATCCCATGTGGAAAAAGGAAATATATATATGGTGACTGACATGTTGACCCGGAAAGCTCAGCATGCTGGTTTTTCTGGGAGTGGGGCGGGGGAGAGGGGGGGTTCATCTCATTAGTTATTCTCTATCACTTTAATACACGTTGAATCCGAGATAATGCTCAAAGATGGCTTGTGTTTTTCTTTAGGCATTAGACCTGAACGTACTTAAACTGGATCGAGACATACACAAAGCCACACATACATGTGAACACACACACACACACACACACACACACACACACACACACACACACACACACACACACACAAGCGCGCATATCACGTCTGCACTGAAGAAACCGAGAGCAAGTAACCAAAGGAAAAAGAAGTGGGGATTTCTTCTATATATCTACGTCTGTGGTCCCGTCATGGACACAGACCGTCAACAAGAGCTCTCCAGGCACCCCGGTCCTGGGCCAGTCGCTCCAGCTGTCCCCCAGGTACGGCCCATCCTCATGGTGTATGTCTCCAGATCTCGACGACAGCTGTTCTTTGGACAGCCTCTTTTTCTTTTCCCCTAATGGTTCCAGGTGAGGGCTTGTGGTGTGGTGCTGGATGCAGGTTTTCTGAGAGTGTGGCCAATTCACCTCCTGCGTCTCCGGAGGAATAGAATAGAATAGAATAGATTAGATTTTATTGTCATGAAACCGTAAGGTTTATAAGACACAAGTGCAATGGTAAATGAATGAACGAATGAAAAACACACAATTAATCAATCAGTTAATGCAGTAAATTGCAGCAGCATTCATAAACAAATTTTCCCAATCTTGTTTGTATATATTCATCATCTGTTAGCATCACCTGGCTGGGAATATGTCCTGTGGTATTCGAATTTTGAATATCCTTTAAAAATTGTTGCCTTAAGGTTGTCTTCTTCCACAGGCTGTTGGTTGGTTCGCAAGTTTCTTCCTGAAGAAGAAAAACACATCTCGTATGATGTTACATATTGTGTCGATTGAAACCGTTCCCAGTCATGGTTTTTCCGTCGTTTATGTTGTTCTTTTTGTGAAACACGCCCATCATGAATCGAAGGTATGGGTCATGGAACCAACTGTTGATAAATTTATGATAATCATAGTCATAGTTAATTACAGCAATATGACGGGCGCAATAGCCAACTGGTCAAAGCGTTGCACTTTCAATCTGAGGGCCCCAGGTTCGAATCTCGGTGATGGCGCCTGGTGGGTAAAGGGTGGAGACTTTTCCGATCTCCCAGGTCAAAATATGTGCCAGACCTGCTAGTGCCTGAACCCCCTTCGTGTGTATACACAAGCAAAAGATCAAAAACGCACGTTAAAGATCCTGTAATCCATATCAGCGTTCGGTGTGTTATGGACACAAGAACATACCCAGCAAGCACACCCCCGAAAGCGGAGTATGGCTGCCTACATGGCGGGGTACAAACGGTCATACATGTAAAAGCCCACTCGTGTACGTACGAGTTGCAGCCCACGAACGCAGAAGAAGAAGAAGATTGCAACAATATGCTTTATGATGTCAAACCTTCTCTCTCTCTCTCTCTCTCTCTCTCTCTCTCTCTCTTTGTCTTTTGTTTGAAGGGTTGAATTATGGGGTTAATTTTAGAGCAATAGAACATGAGACCAAAGCGGCATCAAGTGGAGGTGGGGGTAAAAAAAAAAAAAAAAAAAAAAAGACAAAAAAAGAAGGAAAAAGCGGTCAACAGCAATGCGCATGAATAAGCACGATAAGAACAGCGCCACTATTTGTTTTGGTTTTTTTTTTCCACCAGAATATACACAGACCTGAATCCTTCCACACACACACACACACACACACACACACACACACACACACACACACACACACAGACGTGCGTCAATAAACCATGGTGACTGTTTTGGTCGTCTTCGTTTTCTCCCTGTCTCTTCAGAAGAACACAAGGAAACTAGAGCCAGTGGTTATCATCAGCCCAGCGTCCTGTTTGGGAATGGTTTGAGTTCTTGAGTTCTTAGGAGTTCTCTCTCTCTCTCTCTCTCTCTCTCTCTCTCTCTCTCTCTCTCTCTCTCTCTCTCTCCACTCTTCTCTCCCCCCCCACCCCACCTCCTATCTTTCTCCTTATAATCCCCCGGCAGTGGTTCATACAGGTCTGGGTAATACGAGAACTTAGGAGTTCTCTCTCTCTCTCTCTCTCTCTCTCTCTCCACTTTTCTCTCCCCCCCCCCCTTTCTTTCTCCTTATAATCCCCTACCTCTCGGCAGTGGTTCATACAGGTCTGGATGATACATAACCCCTGAAGTGATATCAGTTTCACCAATCGGTATGAATTACATACTCCCAGGAATGAATTCACCCTCTCTCTCTCTCTCTCTTTCTCTGTCTCTGTCTCTCTCTCTCTCTGTGTCCCTCTCTGTCTCTTTCTCAATCTCTCTGTCCCCCCTCTCTCTCTATCTCTGTCCCTCTGTCTCTCTATCTCTATCTCTTTCTCTCTGTCTCTCTCTGTGTCCCTGTCTGTCTGTCTCTTTATATATCTCTCTCTGTCTCTCTCTCTCTCTCTCTCTCTGTCCTTGTCTGTCTCTCTCTCTATCTCTCTGTGTTTATCTCTCAATCTCTCTCTGTGTCCCTGTCTGTCTGTCTCTGTCTCTCTCCCTCTCTCTCTCTCTCTCTGTGCCTCTCCACCACCCCACCATCCATCCCTCGCAGAATCGAAACGGAGGCTGAGGCAAAACAAGGGAGTGAAAAGAAAGAAAGATAGAAAGAAAGAAAGAAAGAAAGAAAGATAGAAAGAAAGAAAGAAAGAAAAAAATTCCCGGACCCACTTCCCTCAGTCATTCAGTCTCTTGGTGAAACAGACACCAACAGATGAAGGGTCGATACTAAAGTCACATACTGCCTGCCACACAGGCTGCAGACACACGCGGCACGGATTCGCGCACGCATACACACACACGCGCGCGCACGCACGCACGCACGCACGTGCCCTTGCGCGCGAATCAAGAAAATTTCTTCCTTTGACTACTGCTGGGGCGTGGAGGATGACATTAGCAACATATGCGTGTGTATTCTCTGTCTGTCTGGCTGTTTCTCTCTCTCTCTCTCTGTCTCTCTCTCTCTCTATCTATCTATCTGTCTATCTGTCTGTCTCACTCACTCACACACATACACATGCATACACAAAATTTCTTTCTCTCTCCCCAATATGGACTATGATGTGTTTGCTTCACATAGCGAAATGCACTCCCCAACCTGTTCCAAAATTGTGAGAAAAAAACCAAAACAAAAACAACAATAACCTTCTCCGAAGACATTAATTTTTGTGCAGCCATCTCTTAATTAAATGGCACTTTCCGTGCTATCAAAACGTGGCCGCTTTCCTTACAACATACAGATAACGGTCATAATATGTCACATTTAAGGATTCTGGGCATACAGTAATAATTTTTTTTTAAAGATCCTGTAATCCATGTCAACTTTTGGTGGGTTATGGAAACAAGGACATACCCAGCATGCACACCCTCGAAAACGGAGTATGTCTGCCTACATGATGGTGTAAAAACGGCCATACACATAAAAGCCCACTCGTGTACATACGAGTGAACGTGGGAGTTGGAGCCCACGAAAGAAGAAGAAGTAAAAGAAGAAGTTGACATGTTCGCGCAGAAAGGTTAGACGAAATACCGTCAGAGCTGCTTCCAGACTTATCTCACTTTACCAGTGTGTGTGTGTGTGTGTGTGTGTGTGTGTGTGTGTGTGTGTGTGTGTGCGTGCGTGCGTGCGTGTGTGTGTGTGTGTGTGTGTGTGTGTGTGTGTGTGTGTGTTCACATGTGCTCTGTGTGTACAACGCCTGTCAATGAACCTAAGCACGGTTTTGGACCCTGCAGTCACCCCCAATACTCCCCTTGGAATGACGCTAGGGCAGACCATTGTATTTACTCCATGAACGCCAACACCCCGTTTCTCCATTAGAATATCTTTATTTTCAAATGTCGTTCTGAATGAAACCACTGTTGCGCGGTCAATGGGTCACTGAGAATAACTTCAAATGTCAAAGCTCCCAAGCCAACGGGGGGTAGTGGATTCACATCCACTGTGTGTAGGGCTAGGCTAGGAGGCCCAACACTCGGCTTATATCACATATTGACATAAGTTTTACATTTGGGCCAACAGCAAAGTGAGAGCTGTATTATCAATGGTTTCTCCAGTCAATGGGAAATCATTTACAGCTTAGTCTTTTGTGAAGGACTATGAGTCTCAAACTAGGAGGCAAAATTGCACTGGTTCTTAGTGCTGCAGCCTTGGGGGCCAGTTGGCCTTTGGGAACCATCCCGACGCCGACTGTCCTAAAACCCTCTTGGCCGAGAGAGTGGGGATGTAACTTGGGCAAGACACTCTCCACTATAATCAAATTCTAGCCCAAATAGTCGGAACAGCAGTTGCCTCCTCTGCTGTTCTGATGGTCATAGTCGGATACGACGGACTATCATACATAATATTATCATGGTCTACCTACCATTGGCCTCTCACTGAACATACAAACGACTGTTTTCCAGTCACACGTGCGTCTGACTATCATATGTGTAGGGCTAGGCAACACTCGCCTTCCGCTGTTTTAAATCTCCCCCCAACTGAAATCAGGTACTCACTCACACCTGGGTGGAGTGAGGGAAATCGGAGTACAGTGTCCTTCCGAAGGGGACAACACCAGGTGGAAACAGGGGGATCGATCCCGAGCCACTTTATCAAAAGTCTAATGCTATACCTCACGGCGTCTCCCAGAATGACTAGGTACTGCAAAAACAACAACAACAACAACAACAAATCTGATTAGCATTCACAGGTGTTGATAGAACTCGGTTCGGTTGTCGCTAGGGTAGAACAGCGAAAATGATGATAATATCTTTATGATATGGATGCTTGTATCTTTGGTCGGAGACCAAGCTCTAAGAGCTCTATAAACACGCAGCCGTTTGCACAATACGCTGCCTACCATTGGGCGCTCCTTATTCATTTATCTGAGTCATTCAGTCATGTTTCTGTCACGCGCACGCACACACACACACACACACACACGCCAACACACACGTAACAGTTTATATGTATGTTTATTTACCGCCTCATGCAGGCAGCCATACTCCTTTTTCTGGCGTGTCCATGCTGCGGACGTTCGTGCTTCCATAATCCACCGAACGCTGACATGGATCACAAGATCTTTAACGTTTGATCTTCTGCGTGCACGAAGTGGGTTCAGGCACAATAGCAGGTCTGTACATACTATGTTGACCTGGGAGATCGGAAATATCTCCACGCTTAACCCGCCATGTGCGACGGGATCGAACTCGGTAAACTCAGGCGAGAGTCCAGGGCTTTGGCCATTTGACCATCTCGCCCGTCAACAGAAACCCCGTGGAAGGACAGACAAAACGGTGTCCCGGGTTGGACTGGGGGTGGTGATGGTCTGGTGGTCTGGTGGTGGATTGAGCTCCCTGGGAAGCGCATTATCGGAGGTTCGAGTCTTTAGATTGCTAGGACCGAGACTGTTGATACCTCTGCTGCCCCGCAACCCCCCCCCCCTCCCCCTTCCCCGCCCACAGACACACACACACACACACACACACACACACACACACACACACACACACACAAACACACACGTGCGCGCGCGCACTTTTTCCCACATTTCCGGACCATTATCATTATCATTGTTATCACCGTTATCATTATCATAATTACCACCATTATCATTATAATGATCGTCACCATTATCATTATCATTATTCTTTTAAGTATATATCTATTGACATTCTTCTTCTTGTCATTATTGTTAGTATTATTATTATTATTATTACTATTATCTGTTTTCTATTTTCAACCAGTTAATTATTTCAACCTATTTGTTTATTTACTTACTTACTTATTCATTCTTTTTTTTTTTTCTTTTTTTTTTAATTTAACTTATTTTATCTCGTTTTATTTCATTTTTCATTTCCCTTCAAGGCCTGACAAAGCGCGTTGGGTCACAGCTGCTGGTCAGACATCTGCTTAGCGATGTGGTGCAGTGTATATGGAATCGGCCGAACGCAGTGACGCCTCCTTCAGAAAACTGAAACTGAAACTGAAACATCCCTCATCCTTTACTATGTCATGATGTTAGGTGCTATAGTCTTTAGGGCGAGGCGATATATCGGTGTCCTGTCCTGTAAGCAGCCTGTGCACATACTTGATGGCACTTTGTGAAAGAAGCCACGGCGATTCGAGAGTGGCTTCCCCTGCGGAAATTAGAGGAGAGAAATGATTGCAGAAACAGCACAGCTTCGCACATGAAAAGAGCAGCGATATATATATATATATATAAGGGTTAGTGCTGTGCTGTGACGAAACACTGGAAAGAAAGAAGGGAGGGATGAAAAGAGATCACACACCGCCTTGAGCAGAAAAAATCATTTTCAGACGAAAAAGAACAAATCTGATCCGTTCTGAGAGATACTCGAC
>JAAQRG010000968.1:0-5000 GCA_011634625.1 Babylonia areolata | reverse complement strand
GACAGAGAACAATGAAGATCGATCAACAGACGCTGAAGGGGATTGGAAGGGGGGGTCTGGAAGACAGACAGAACATACACGCACAGATAAAGCACCCCCCTCTCTCTCTCACACACACACACACACACACATAATCACACACACACACACGCGCGCGCGCGCACGCACGCACGCACGCACACACACACACACACACACACACACACACACACACACACACACATCCAACACATAGAGAGATTGGGGAGGGAGAGGTACAGAAAGAGTAGAGAGATAGAGAAACAGAGAGAATTTGGGTGAGAGCGAGAGTGAGTGAGTGACGGAGAATGAAAGACAGAGAAATATATACAGAAAGGGTCAAAGAAAGAGAGACAGGCAGGCGGAGAAAGGTACATATATATAGAGAGAAAGGGTCAAAGAAAGAGAGGCTCCACAAAAAGGCCTCAACAGTTGGCCTTCTCTCAGCCCGAACAAACCCAAACAAGACCCAAGCACTGAGTCACACGAGCAGAAGGCATTTTATTGAACGTCCCGTCACAAGTGCTGCAGACACGTTAAAACACGACCGGAATTGAATGAATGACATGGATATTTATGTAGAGCCTATCGTCAGTCGGAGACCAATCTCTCAGCGCTTTTCAAGAACGGGGTCATTTGCACAACAGGCTGCATACCTGGGCAGAGCCGACTCAGTAACGGCTGCCACTGGGCGCTCATCATGCATTTCCTGTGTTATTCAATCAGATTTCAGGCATGCACACGTACACACTCATGCCGACATGTAAAATTTTTACGTGTTCGACCGTTTTGTTTATTTACCCCGCCATGTAGGCAGCCATACTGTCTTCGGGGGTGTGCATGCTGGGTATATTCTTGTTTTCGTAACCCACCGAACACTGACATAGATTACTGGATCTTTAACGTGCATATATGATCTTCTGCGTGTGTATACACACGAAGGGGACATGCAGGTTTGCAAGTATGTTGACCCGTGAGATCGGAAAAATCGCCACCCGTTACCCATCAGGCACCGTTACCGAGATTCGAACCCAGGACCCTCAGATTGAAAGTTCAACGCTTTAACCACTCGGTTATTGCGCCGTCCAATTAAGAACGATAAACAAGCCGACGGGTGCTCTCTCCATCAGCAGCACGAACAGAGCACGTCAGGAAGGGTGACTGAACAGACCGGTCATCCCCGCCATCGTAAGGGTCCACAGGTTACCCTCCCCCCCTGAACTGGGACACAGCGTACTGATCGAAAAATGGTCATACCGGCACACATAACAGGCGTTCCCTGTTGTCTTCGATCCACTCTCTCCCTCGCTATCTGCAGCCCCCATCAACGGAGAGTGGAGTTTAACGACCCACTGGCTCGTGCCCCTCACGGTCAAGTTGTTCACTGATGGGTGTGTTGGTGTTGGGAAGGTTTCGTTGTTCCAAGAGGGGTTGGGAAGGGGGTGAGGTGTGTGTTGGGGATGGGGGGCGGGGGGGGGGGTCCTGGATGTCTGTCCAGGTTTGAGGTCTGTCTGGCGTTCCATGCGGGAGGTCCTGGGCTCATCTACGGGGGAACAACAGATAAATATATTACAGCCTCACGAGGCAAACCTCCCACTCACCCTTGGGTGGATCTGTCCCCCACTTGATCAATTCTGCGACTGACGAACAAGGATTGAACAGTTAACGGTCATGCTGCATCACACGATTAAAAGATGATGGCACCGACTTCGTATAAAGCTGACACTCTGGAACAGCTGATTTACCGAGTGTTTTTTGATTATGAACCATAGTTGCTTTACTTAAAGTATTTAAAGTGTTAAATGTGCAAACAGCTGATGAAGCTTCTATACCTGCACACTGACACACACACATACACATTCTCTCTCTCTCTCTCTCTCTCTCTCTCTCTCTCTCTCTCTCACACACACACACACACACACACACACACACACACAAGGCAGTTTATATATATATATATATATATATATATATATATATATATATAAACACACAAAAAAAACACACTAACAACAACAAGAATTAATGGAATAATTAACTGCAATAGGGTTGGGTTGTTGTTTTTTCCCATTCTAAACGGATGAAAGTTTACAGCTGCTACGGAAAGTGAGATGAAGCCGGATCACAGGATATTGCTGCACTGCTGCCAAGTGGCGGTAAGCTGAGTGGGTTCTGTGTCTCGTGTAGTGTTCGTTTCAAACCTTTCACAATACAGGCTGACCTCACCTGTCACACACCAACCCCCGTGCTACGTGCCTGTCTCCTGCTGTGACTTCATTCTGGTGTGTCGGAGTGCCTGCATGCATCAATGCCGAAACGCGCGCGTGTGTGTGTGTGTGTGTGTGTGTGTGTGTGTGTGTGTGTGTGTGTGTGTGTGTGTGTACGCGCGCACGGATAAAGCTTCTACTACAACTGACGCATATGCATACACACACGAACGCGCGCGCACACGCACGCACGCGCACACGCACGCACGCGCGCGCGCACACACACACGTGTACACACAAACATACACTTGGGATGAAGAAAGTAGGACTTAAAAAAACAAAAACAAACTTGAACCACGAATCAACAACACACTGTCACAGTTAGTGACAGACACGATGACAACACACTGACACTGTCAGTACCATATATACGACCAATGACAACACACTGACACTGTCAATAACAGACATGACCAATGACAGCAACACACTGACTGACGATGTCAATGACAGACACGACCAATGACCACACACTGACACTGTCAATAACAGACATGACCAATGACAGCAACACACTGACACTGTCAATAACAGACATGACCAATGACAGCAACACGCTGACACTGTCAATAACAGACATGACCAATGACAGCAACACACTGACACTGTCAATAACAGACATGACCAATGACAGCAACACACTGACACTGTCAATGACAGACATGACCAATGACAGCAACACTCTGACACTGTCAGTTTCAGACATGACCAATCAGTGACAGCAACACACTGACGATGTCAATGACAGACATGACTAATGACAGCAACACACTGACGATGTCAATGACAGACATGACCAATGATAGCAACACACTGACGATGTCAGTTTCAGACATGACCAATCAGTGACAGCAACACACTGACGATGTCAGTTTCAGACATGACCAGTGACAGCAACACACTGACTGACGATGTCAATGACAGACACGACCAATAACAACACACTGATACTGTCAGTGACGCGCGTGGGTACGTGTGTAAGAGAGAGAAAGAAGAAAGAAAATATACGGGGACGGGAAGGGCAGGGGGGGAGAGACAGACAGACAGACAGACAGGCACCACCACTGTGTGTGTTTGCGCTCTCTTGCATACCACAGTGTGCAACTGACGTCCCAAACAGATAGATTGAAACACACACACACACGCAAAGATTGTAACATAAGGGGCGAGAACACAGAGAGAGAAAGAGGGGAAAGGGGGTGGGGGAGAGAGGGAGAGAGAGAGAGAGAGAGAGAGAGAGCGAGAGAGAGAGCTGTCTTCCTTTTTCTGTCTCTGTCACACACACACACACACACACACACACACACACACACACACACACAAACGCACGCTAGGTACAAAAACCGTACATGTGTTTTCTTTTCTTTTTCCTGTAACATCTACCTTCCAACAATCTCAACACCTTTCACACGTCACGCACCGTAAAGCGTGAACGGCTCATTTCAAACCCACCGTCGAAGAACGCAAGTAGAGCGCATCGTAGTATGCAGAGTGTATGTATATCATCTGTATGCATACTAACACTAAAAGCGGTGCACACTGTTCTACTTCCTGGAATACACGCACGGATACACTTAAAGTATCATATTATAAAATTATGTGCTTACAGTCACCGTGTGACGTAATCCTTTAAACGACACCCAACTAATATATATATATATATATATAAGTGTGTGTGTGTGTGTGTGTGTGTGTGTGTGTGTGTGTGTGTGTGCGAGAGAGAGAGAGAGAGAGAGAGAGAGAGAGAGAGAGATTCTCCACAGCACGGTCATTATTTACACACAGCCCACAGTCGGCTAGGAAGAGTGTGGGGTTCTCTCTTCTCCACACTGACCTAGCTGTACAACTCCAGGATACATGTACCCACACGCTGCTTCAAACAAACAGGGGAAGACGACGCAAGCGCAGAAAATTAGAAGGAAAGAAAATTAAGCCGTGGAAAAAAAAGCTGTGTTGGGTTAATGTGCGCGCACTTTCTAAACATCTATACATCTCCGTCTCCGTCTTTCTCTCACATAATGTAGACAAAACACAAAATTAAACTGGCACACAGACACACACACACACGCACGCACAGACAGACACACACGGAAACAACAGACACCGTCAGTACACAAACACACACCACAATCACGCGCGGCGAAACAATTGCATCACTTAATACCACACACACACACACACACACACACACACACAAAGACACACACACACACACAGAGTTTGCACTGTCAAATTCCCATTCAGTGGAAAGTTCTTCCCCTCCTCTTTTCTCTATGTATTTTCCCCCCCTGCGAACAGGTTTGACAGCTTCAATGAAAGAAACTGATGAGCTTAGTCAGGCCACTGGCTGCAACGTGCCCCCACACACAACACAACCAGTCACACACCAAAATCGTCCTCAACCACTGCTTAAAAAAAAAAAAAAACGTAATAAGAAAAAGAAATTGTATTAAAGTGTTCGCGCACACTGCCTTGGCTTACATACAGCAAGTGTAAAGAGCCTGCGCCGCGTTGTTCACTGAAATTAAAGGCGTTAAATAAATCATTGTAGCTGAACACTAAAAGCGTGGGTCACCATCTGCTGGTTTTTTCCCCCCCTTTTTTTCTTTCCGCTTTTCATTAGTTTCTTCATTTCTTAGCGCTGTGTGTGCTGTGTGTGTGTGTGTGTGTGTGTGTGTGTGTGTGTGTGTGTGTGTGTGTGTGTGTGTGTGTAGT